>JAHWFP010222468.1:103668-122316 GCA_023313725.1 Lithobius niger | reverse complement strand
AATTTTCACTTAAGTGTCTCATTAAAAAAACGTTGACTATGCATTGTAATATTTCTTACTTCAAAAACGGATACTAATAAAAATATCTGGCGTTTAAAAGTTGTCTGTTTCTTTTAATTATGTATGAAAAGCGGCACCACTACGGTTGCATTTCCAGGTTTTCACACCGTTTTGTATTCGAGTATACATCGTCTGATATTCACGTTAAATAAGATAATTGCGTACTACAAACTTGATTTAAGGAACGATCGGTAGAAAAAATTCATTTACGTTGCAACAAGCTTCATTCACCAGAAATTGCAGTACCCCATATTATGTTTTTAATAGGCTTCACGTCACAAAAACATTAAGACACTTCTTGCCCCCAAACGCAACTAAACATGAGCTTCAGTTAAAGGCTTTACTATGGTTTCCACATTTAAAGAGTTTCTCACTGTTTTGTCGTAGAATGTAGAAAATGCAGCAGAAAATCTCACAAATCATAATACGGCGTGTCACACTTTAGATATAATCAGCTTCCTGTCTTTTGACTTAAAATGTGCAACAGATAATCGTAGATTTGCCTTACCACAAATTTCACTCTTTAGGGCTTATCTCCAGTACGACCACGGACCACCAACAAAATAATTGCACTAAGTGAGCAAACATTTTTTGCCATATTATCAAACTATTTTGTTGTTGTTTATAAAGTTGAATTTCCTCATCTGTCCCTTTCTGGCAGTTGACTTGGAAGGTTGCACTTTTTTAGTTGAAGCACGAGTGGCACATTACATAACACATGTCATGGCGTTCTTTGTAACCAAACTGCTTCGTGATTGGTTAAAAATAATATCGAAAATAGTTTAGAATATAGCTTAATAAATTTTATTCGTCTGAGAATTCCAAAGAATACTTTAAATAAGAATTTATGAATAACATTGAAAGCCCACAAACAAGCTGTAAATGATACTGAAGTTTTAAAAAGCACAAATTACTAGCGCCATCTAGTTTTCGAAATTGAAAGTTTTAGTTGTTTAGGTGAAATTGAAAGTTTTAGGTGGTGGTCGAGGCGAGTCTCTGTGATCGGTCAAACGCTAGGACACCAACCTAATACAAGTCTGTTACTCATCGTTCCTATGGAACTTTTCATGGACTCATGGCTTAAGCTAATTTGAATGCTACTTGTGTGAGTAAAGTCACTGTGTTAAAACCCTAAAAACTGTAGTTGTAGACCGTTAGGCATTTGTTTTAGGTAAAACTTGTGCAAATTAAGCTTTGTCAAATAAAAAGCTTTTTGATAAAGTTAATTTAGCTTAGTAAATTAGCTCAGTTAAAAAATGCCTGGTGGCACCAAAGCTGTCTAACCTAATGGTTTGTTTGATGCATTTGACCCAAGCAAGCATTCTTGTTCAATGTATTTTTTAAGGTTTTGTTGTTTTCTTAAGGCTAAGAACATCAAAGATGATGATTGTTGTAATGTGTTTTAGCTAGTGTTGGAGATGAAATGTTTCAGAAAATAGTAAGAATTATAGATCGTCTTACAGTCGAAACCATTACATATGACGCTCTAATAAAAGAAGTTGAAACATCTATTGAGCCTGCACCATTTCAGAAAGACTTAGGTTTAATAAAAGGTCGCAAACACCTAACGAATATGTAGCTGAGTAGGTAGACGCTTTAAAACAGCTAACTAAGGCATTGCAGTTATGACGACATTGTTGTTGGTAAAATTAAAAAAGAAATGATTCAGGATAGAATAGTTGGTGGTGTAAACAATGCGAGTTAATTTTAAAAAATGTTTTTCTTAAAATCTACTGTTGAGTGTTTAATTGGCACTCTCGCTTGAAGAAGCTGAATTAAATCAGCTAGTGTTAAAAAACTAACGCAAGTAATGTTAATTTTGTAGCTGAAGCTAAAAAGAAAAGTAAGGTTCGTCACCAGCAAAATAAACCGTCTTCCTTTAGCACAAAAGATATGACTTATTTTTGTTGTGGTTTTAAGGGTCACGGGAGAGTC
Organism: Lithobius niger; assembly: GCA_023313725.1. Taxonomy (NCBI): domain Eukaryota; kingdom Metazoa; phylum Arthropoda; class Chilopoda; order Lithobiomorpha; family Lithobiidae; genus Lithobius; species Lithobius niger. Next base: position 120,321 of record JAHWFP010222468.1, on the reverse strand, counting down.
CGTTACCGTTTTAACGATTACACCTGTGAGCGCTGCCATGTAAAAGGACATTTTAAAGCAGTTTGCTCGCAAGCTAAAATGGGTATACAGAGCTCTCATACAACTGAGTCTAAACCGTGCCCTAAAAAACACAGTCGTAAGAAGTATAAATACGGTTATAAACAAAATAAAGCTCATTTAATACAACAAAATGATGAGTCTGAGTGTAGTTCAGTGGCTGAGAGTTCCGGTGATGGCGAAAGTAGGCCCAAATCTGTTGACTGCTTGGAGAGTAACACACTTTGCATAAATTCGCTTAGGGCACAGAAGTGGATTGTGGAATGCATTATCAATGGTGTTAAGTTGCCGTTGGGCGCCGATTGTGGTTGTAACGCCACTATCTTACCTTTCAGTTGGTGCCAAAATTATTTCAGGTATTATGAACTCTTGAAAGTAAATGTTTTTGTAAAATTTTGGTCAAGGCAGGTTGACAAAGTTTTTGGTTTGATAAAAGTGAAAGTGCAAATTGGGTTGAACAAGGGTTGAACAAGTTCAAGCTTTAATTTCTAACAGTGAACAACAACCTTTGATGGGGAAAGATTGGATAGCAATTTTCGATTTCGACCTTAAGCAGTTCTATCCATTGGTTTTGAACAAAATTAGAATGCTTCAAGATTTCGAAGCTCTAGAGATTAAGAACAGCTGTTACACCAAAGGCTTTAACAGCCAAGTTTCCTGAACTGTTCAAGCCGGGGTTAGGTTGTTTCAAGAATTATAAGGCCAGAATTAAATCGAAGCCTGATGCTGTTCCAATCTATCGAAAAGTAAGACCAATTCCACTCGCACTCAAAGACAAAGTAAACGCGGAGATTAAATGTTTAGTTTATTTGGGAGTTTTAGAGCCAGTAAGCACTAGCAACTGGGCCACGCCCATAGTCGTGGTCCATAAAGCTAATAGCGAAATTCGGATTGAAGGTGGTTACAAAACAACTGTGAACTCACAACTTGAAATTGACCATTACCCAGTTCCTACTGCTGCCAAATTATTTGGTAAGCTTTCTGGAAGTGATACTTTTAGTCTGATTGAGCTTATATAAGGATGCATTCCTTCAGATGAAGTTGGATCCAGAATCGCAAGAAGCTCTAGTCATAAAATAGCCCCTTGCATTGTTTAAATTTTTACGTTGTTCATTTCGGCTGGCTAGTAGCCCAGGTATCTTTCAAAGGTTAACGGTTAGTGTAACAACAGGAATTGAGAACGTGAACCATTTTACGATGATACCCTGGTTAGTGATAGGGATGTTGAACATGATGACAGTTTGGATAAATTGTTTTCAGCCTTACAAAATTCTGAAGGTCGGCTTGGTTTGGAGTTGTGTAGAATTGGTCAGTCTGGACTGAAATACTTAGGACATAAAATCGATTCGGAAGGTTTGTCAAATTTACCGAAGTTATTGAGGTAGTGAGAAATGCTCCTAATACTAGAAATATACCCTGACCACTGCACTGTGACTGAGGTTGGTGCTAATGACCAAGTTGTCGACGCACCATTAAGCCTCAATCCCCCCCCCCCCAAATACAAGGTCAAACTGGCCACGAACGCAAGTCCCCATGGTCTAGGTTCTTATGTGATGCATACTCTTCCTAATGGGCAAGATGGCATCTATTCACATTTCGACAGAGAAGCCATTGGGGTCTCGTGGGGGGTAAAAAAGTTTCATCAGTACTTGTGCTCTAATCATTTTACCTTGCAAACAGACCAGAAAGCGCTCCTCTGGATTTTTGGTCCAAAAAGTAGAATCCCGCAAATGGCCACGAGCCGTGTACAGCGTTATGCATCACGATTAAATGGATACTCCCATACGTTAGAACGTGTGTCTGAAAAATATAACCAAACATCTGCCATGTTGTCTCGCTTACCATTAGAAAATACTGCTGAGGACTTGGATGATGAAATATCATACAAAGTGCTTTATGCAGAGTCCATTGAGTCGTTACCAGTGTTAAATAATACTTTAGTTAAGGCTATCACTAAAGATTCTGTGCTTGCGCGAGTTTTGAGGCATGTCAAATATGTCAAACATGTTAAACATGAAAAGTTGAAGAGGCTGAACTGAAGCCCTATTTTTAACGTAAAAATGAAATTTCTCTGGAATGTATTACCTTATTTTGGGGGGTTATGCATAATCGTACCACCTAGCCTATGTGGCAAAATACTTCAAGACTTGCATGCCGGACATAGGTATTGTTAAGATAAAATCTTTGGCACGTGGTAAATGTTGGTGGCCTGGCATAGATGCTGATTTGGAGGCTAAAGTAAAACGTTGTGTTGCCTGTCAAGAGTTAAAAGGTGAAAAAACCAGTCAGCCCTAAACACTCTTGGGAGTACCAACTTAAACCGATGGACAGGATTTATTCTGACTTCAAATTCGTTAAAGGTTTAACACTTATTGTCATTGTCGATGTGTACAGCAAATGCCCAGTTGGTAAATTTATGAAAAAAACAACATCTGAAAAGGTCATTGAAGTGTTCTAGCAATATATGGCCGAATTTGGCCAAATGATGACCCTAGTTACAAATGGACATCTTACCAATTTCAGACATTTGTCAAAACTAGGGGAATTAGGCATCTAACAGGCGCACATTATGATCTGAAGCAGAACGGATTCGGAGAAGTTTACATCCGTGAGTTTAAAAAAGCGTTTAAAGCCGCACCTAGTTAGGGTAAAAGCATTAAAAAATCCTTAAATGAGTTTCACACAGCGAGTAGAAATTGCCCGAACTCAGTTATAGGTGAGACGCCTGCAAAATTGTTTTTCGGGAGTGAGGTTCGCACTTGCCTGGATTTGCTAAAGCCAGATTTACAGCAGAAAATCCGAATAAAACAGGATAAAACTAACTCAGGCTCAGCACATAAAAAGCGTGCAGCGTTTCGAGAATTTATGCCTATCTGGACACGAGACTATACTATCAGCAAAAAATTGTGGCAACAAACAGTTATTTACAAAGGGTTTCAAAGGGTTTAAAGATCGTTAACCACTCCTGGTCATCTGCCCGAAGCCCTAAGGCCCTATGTCTGCAACAGCCAGATTCCCAGGCGGTCACCACCAAGTCCAAGTGTTTGGACAACAATAATTACGAAGTGCTCACCAAAAGTGGTTTGAAACTAAGCCGTAATGTTAGCCAAATGAGCGTACATTTTACCGAACGAAACAATTAATCCTGATGGTTCGCCTTACAAATGCAAGCAAAGCACACAAAATCCAAAGAATGGCGATTTTTCTGGCTGAATTACAGTTCATTCTCCAAATCACGTGAATCAGAAGTTACGAAGAGTATCGATTGCGTTTCCATCGTCCAATCGTGATGCGAGAACTGAAATATCACCTAATAAGGGTATCACCGAGAGAAGGACCTAATGATACGCATACGTCACCTATTAGGTATACGTCACCCAACGCACAAATTCCTTCTGTTAACAAATCAAGTTTTAAGAAGAAACAAAAAAATCGTTCGCGCGACGAAACTGAAACATGCATCGAATAAAAATTCTACGTTGCAAAATGAATCAGAAACAAGCAGGAAGTCCATCAGATGAAAATCAAGTCCATTGGTCCCGAATGTCATCATCGACATATAAAATTCTGATTCAGTGTTTATAATTTCCCAACACGCAGCTGCCAGTTCAAAACCTAATTCAAAACGTAAAGCCAGCCCGGAAATTTCACTTGCTAAAAGTCGAACCCCAACGAAAGAAGATTAAACCCATTAAGTTGGCTTTGTGAACTAACTTTTATCGAATTTGAATAAAATTGCTAATTCTGTGTTCTATTCCTGCAGATAGTTAGCAGAACTAGAGTTGACTAACCCGATTGTTAATAAATTTAAAATTGAATTGTTGGCGCTGGCAGCAGGTAGTATATGTATCATTCTTGTTTTCTGTGTACTCACTTTTGATTGTTTAAACTAATTTAACGATTAAATTTGGCGATTAAATGTTGACTATGGTTTTAATTATGGGCGAGTAACCTCCAAATTATGTTTGTAATCTAGTCAATCGTGAGCTCGTAAAAAGACTTCCATTTTAAACATTTCTGAGTGTCAGAAGAATGTGATTGTTAAAGATAAATGCAGTTTGAATTGACAGACTTTTTTAGAGCAACAAAACACAGAAATGTTGCAATTGTGCATAATATTGGTTGTTAAATTTTTGTCTAATGCATTGTGTTTTGTTTTGTATTTTTCTTTCATGAAAAAAATGCTGCTTGGGGAGCGATACAACAAAGCGACACAATATTGACGGTAACGTCATCTAAGGAAAGATTAACAGGACGGAAAGCCGAAGGCTTGAATCAAATTAATACAGATGCAAACCTATTTACGTTGCCTTTTGGACTTATATGTCAGACTGCCTGAGCGGGGAATCGAACCCACGACTTTTGGAACCAGAGGCCGAGGTCATACCGCTGAGCCATACTGACACAGTCTCCTGAGGCCGCGTCAGTATGGCTCAGTGGTAGGAACCAAAGAACGGGTTCCAAAGAACGTGGGTTCGATTCCCCGCTCAGGCAGTCTAACATATAAGTCCAAAAGGCAACGTAAATAGGTTTGCATCTGTGTTAATGAAAGATTGATGGATTGAAAAATTTCACCGGAAGTTATAGCAAGACTGCCGATACCTGTCCTGGCGACGTTTAAAGTTGGATTCAAAGTTTATACATGAATTTTTCGAGCAGCAATTGAGAAAATTATTTAAGAATCGTGTATGACTTGTGGTATTTTGATTGAATCGTGTTAAAATAAAAAAAATTGGCTGAAATAAAGTTACAATTCCATAACTGTTGAAACACTGTTGTTGTTAGAATTTTGAATTCTGTTCAAAAATGTGTATAATTTCTAATCAATGTTTGTATCCGTTGAATTAGATTATATCTGATGACTGAACTGATTCTAGTATGGTCAAAAGACAGAATACAAATTTGAATTGTATAAATTCTCGATAACTTTGATCAGCCAGATTTTGGTAAATAAATTTGGTTGATGAAAATTAGCTCAAATTTGCAGTGCATTTAATGGATGAAATTGGTGACAATTTTACAAAAAACTTAAATGGAAATAATTATTGTTGAAATTAATGAATATCGGAAATTAGCTGAATTCATTAATAGGGGTATATGGTCTTTATGAAATCTGGATTAAGTGTACCTTGCTTGCACATAGTGATTAGTTGCTTAAGTCTGGTATTATAATTGTCTATCTCCTGATTCGTCCATACAGGTGTATCCTGCATCCAATCATTTATGTATTAGCCAATTAGCTACTGGTCACATGATATACATATTATATGTGTTAATGCTTTGCCAATAAACCATAACATGTTACCTGCCGTCAACACTTGTTCTATCCCTTACTCTTAGTTTTAGAGTTAGTTCCTTTAGCCTGTAAGGCTTAGTAATACGTAAGAGTAAATACACATCAGACAAAACAGTAGGTACCAATTAAAATAGTGAATGTGCCATCATCACCATTAATCTGTAATGGACACCATCTTGAAATTAGGTAGTCATTTTGAAATTATGCTTATTATTGATCAATTTCTTTCTGATTTAGCATCTTGAAATTAGGTAGCCATTTTGATATTATGCTTATTATCGCTTAATTTCCTTCAGATTTAGAAGTTGGGCGCAGAAAATGCAACGAATTAAAATAGGGAATACACCAAGGTCGTTATTACACTTTAATGGGCGCCATCTTGAAATTAGGTGTCTATTCTGAAATTATGCCTGTCATATCCCATTTTCCTTCAAATTTAGAACTTAGACGAATTAGTTGTAGCATTAAAATGGGCAAGTAAATGGGCGTAATTAAATAGTTTATACCAACTGAGACAATGAATGTGCCATCGCCACTATTAATTTGTAACGGACGTCATCTTGTTATTAGAACATTAAAAATATGTTTATTATGAACCGATTTCTTTCAACTTTAGGACATAGACAAAACATTGCAATGAATTAAACTGGCGAATGCACAGTGGTCTTCAGTAATCTGTAATGGGTGCCAACTTGAATTTAAGTAACCAGTTTGAAGTTCACAAACAAATATAAACAATTTAAGTTTAAGATCTTTGTAATCTTTTGTTTATTTTTAAAATCAAAAGTAAAAATTTTAAAAAAATATAATAAAATTTAAAGGAAAAAACAAGAACTGAAAAAGACTAAGTAATGATAAATAATGATTAAACAATACTTAATAACTAAAAGTAAAAAAATACGAATTTTAAAACATGGAAACGAAAAAGCTGAAAACGTCAATTGAAAAATAGGATGAAGTGATGTATCCTTCCTTGGGTTTGGTGAATTGTGTGTTCTTGTCGTTACAAGTCGCACAGTCAGTTGCATTGTTTTATAGTTTAGCTTCAAGTTTCAAAGTTACGCAGATTAATAAACAAAAACGGAACGTTAAATTTTAAGTGTAAGGGTCTACTAAACGTCAAACCTTACAAGTTAGACGGAAAAGCTTTGACAGTTATGACCTATCTATGCCGTCAAATTTCATCAGCAAGAGACTGATCAACATTGGGCTTTACTACCCGGTGCTCAACTTAATGACTTTGCACGCCAGATTAAATGTAAATCCAAATTTGTAAATCTAACCCTAGCGTATTCAACGGAACGTGTGTGTGTGTACGGTTGTAGCATGTTTTCTGGTATTTGGAATATCTTTAACGCCAGAACTTTACAAACACAATTTTCTTGTGAAGTTTGACATTTGACTTTTGATGCTTATAATTGTTGACGAATCTTTGCACAACTTCTGCAGATTAAGGCAACAACCAGTCATGTTCTCAGTTCTGCTGCAAATATGTTGTTATGCTGCCAAACTGAAATAAAACTTTTCAACCTAAAGCAAAGCAGGAAAGTGTGACACCTTGCTGCCAGTGTCGGGTACCTCTGTGGGGTCTTTATATCATCTCTTACAGTTTTTCGCAAAATATGTTTGTTGCTTTCCTTTTCTTAGGGCGCGTTTACGCCACGACTCGCCCAGGGTAGATTAGTAGGTAGTGACGCTTTTCAGAAAATGTGTTATAAAATAATACCTGCTTCCACCAACGGCACCAGAAAGCAGCACTTGTCAGGTTCTCAAAGGTGGCGAAACTTGAAATAAAAAATGGCGGCATCGTTGCATACGGTAACCATGGTAATAGCGACAATACTTGTGAAAATTAACGAAATATTCGTGCGTGGGCAACATTCGAAGTTGAAGAACTTATTCTGTGTTCGATTCAAACTGTATATAGTTCGTTACAATAAAAGTAAACCACGGAAGAAATTTCAGCCTGAACGGTCAATAAGCACGCTTCTCGGACGTTCTCGGCACAGATTAAAGAACTCTCTCTCACAGATTCGACACTCGTAAGTCAGCCAGCGCTTCAAAAATGGGGCCTCGTTTCCGCAACGCGTCGGCGCGATGACTCATGTTCTCGCACTATGTTCGCCAGATGTCACTAGCAGGTAGCGAAACTGAAAAGCAAAAACGATCTAAACCTACTTCCACTACAGTAGCGTTATGAAAACCACAGCGCATGCGTGCGTAGTTGCTACGATAGTCGTTCTAATTATACCGCGTCCTCGCGGGCGATTGCTGCGCCTGCTGGCGAATCAAGTGCGTAGTATGACTCGGCAGAAAAGAAAACGAGGTACCACTTAGCGCGACAGTGTCGTATCTGTAAGCGGGGGGTTCTTTAATCTGTGGTTCTCGGAACACAAAACCGTGTCTTAAACTTAACTCCGCTCGTAACGACAACCCGTTTTAAAATTGAATGTCAGATTTAAAAAATAAAACTTGATCAGCCAGTTCTGAATATTCTTAAAATTATTTTAATGTCCTAATCTGTATCATGATATATTTTAAGCGATTAATTTTGTATTCTAATCGTGATCAGTTTGTTTTAGTGACGCTAAATAGTTTTGATCCCCATGATGCTTTGCGCTTCCTGTTCCTTGACGACAGCGCCCTCTGGCAGTAAATCGCAGAAAGCAGGTACTAGGTCCAAATGTTTACCGTTGTCAGAGAAAGAGTGGCACTATCTATTCTTCTACCCTGGACTCGTCTTGCATTCTCGTAGCTAGAAGCTAGAAATCAACTGCAATTCCACATGGTGGAAGTTTTAGCTCTGTCAACTCGCAACGAAAACAGTCAATAATGCGAGTTCAGAAGCAACTGCGAAAATGTTTCGTCATAAGGAATTTTTTGTTTTACTATCATAGATTATAAGAATTAAAGCATTTACGCAAACGACGTCGGATTTAGTTAATCCAGGTAGCGTTGTTACCACGGCAACGACACCTTTGCCATCACGATTAAATTCTAGCTGCAAGAATGTAAAGGCGAGTCGTTGCGTAAATGCGTCCTTAAGGGCGGATGCTGGGTAGTAAAGGTCAAATTAATCCGACGTCCTGAGCATTGGGGCGTAAGGTTCGATATGCGTCTTGGTCCTGGATGTACATCTCTTGCTTCTGTAGAGGCGGTTGGGGGGAATGAGGCTTAATGGCTCGGCTGTAGACCCGGGTTCGATCCTAATGAAGGGAAGTGAATATGTACGAGTTTTTCTCCGGTTGTTTCCCGCCCGTTGAACTAGGATTTCTTCCAGGTGCTCCGGTTTCCTCCCTCATGCGGCACATAAACAACTGACACAATGGTGGTTCCTTCCACTTGACATCTGCCGCGTGGGCGTTCAAAAAGTTTTAAACTTACAGCCCGACACATTCCATTCTACTCTACTGTCATAGCTTGTCCTCGTTCTTTCTAAGATTTAACTTCTAAACTTTGACGTTCCATTTTTGTTTATTAGTAGTATATTATGGCTAACGTCTTTGTGTTTTCATGTAAGCCTTGAAGATTGGGTTCTCTTACCACAGCTACTAAAATCGGTTTAGCCACCCAACAAAAACACCCGAATACCTCCAAAAATATCTGTGGTAGGAATATGTGTGGAAGGTGTAAATTTCATGTGCCAAAGCTCTCTTACCATCATATTTCAACCAAATAATTACGACCCTTATCCATCGTTTCCCAATCAGGCAAACATATAGACTCACAAAATCCAAATTCAGTTGAGTATTCGATATTGCTCTCTACGCTCGCTCGGCCAAGTACAATGAATTTAATCAGGTCGAAATTCATCGAGCCCCCCAAAAAACATTATTCGCTATACATGCAAAGCACTCCGTTAACAGTTGCTCGTAACCTAATTATGTTTTCACAATCAAACTCGCAAATCATCGAACATTCTATCGCCTGCTACGAACTGTAATACGATGATATTGTCGGTATCCTCCAGCATTCCATCAGTATTATTGTATTACTTCCACCCTCTCCCCCCCCCCAAAAAAAAACACATTATTGTTGCAGTTTTTGAACGAAATCATTCGTTTTCTCAAGTGATTTTTAACAGCGCACTGTTACACGGAGTGCTAGTAAAAATTGCAAACGTTAAAAGAATACATTAAATCATGCAGCCAACGTAATAAATTACAAACTAAAAATGAATAAAATTACAGCACTTTGTTTCTTTGTCAGGTTCTCTTTCTGATTTGAACAGGACTGTAAGAAAATATAACCGAACAGCAATGGAATTAAGAACGTATTTTTGCTTTCAATGTTTTTTTTTCCTTCTGGAGGCCATTGTTATCCAGCAAAATCGGTAACAAACACACTGACCGACACGTCCTGCTTTACTCGGGCAGTGTTACCTGAGTCAGCATTGCTGTTGATGTTGGAAGGTTTCTTCGAGTGATGACTTTGGTTTGAACAAGTAATAGATATCCGTGAAGCAGACCCGGTCAACCTGAAATAATTGATCGTCTGCGAGAAATGGAAGAGTTCAAATATCGAGGGGTAGCGACATCGCATGCGCGCTTTAGTGCGAGTGTGATTTTGACACCCCGAGATGTTTGAATGTTCCCTTTCGAGCAACAATCAATTATTTCAGGGTAACCGGGTCTGCTTCACGTATGTGTGTTTTAATGCTAAGGTGTGACGTCAATCTAACTAAATCTCAAGCTAATTTTTTTAAGATTTTTGCTTGTAAATTTTATTTGTGAATCATGATGTATTTAAGAAATTTTACATGCGACATATGTACATTTCTGAACGGAAACTTCCGGTAGAAACTTCCTGTGTACGAAGTCAGAGCGAAGGAGATAGACGTTCCGTTACCGATGTTTGTGTTTTAAGGTAAAACTGTATTTTTTCTACTTTAATAGTTTAAAGAAGATCAAGTACAAAAAACGCTATTCACTTGAATCTCGTAGGTTTTTAGGTGTATTTAGGTGTATTTAGAAGTGTCAGTAGCCTAGTTTTCGTACTGTCGGAAGGAAAGGTTGCCGGGTTGGGCCATTCCTCCGTGGGTGGGGATAGTATGCGAGGTTGTTTTTTTTTCGTGTTAGCACGAAAAATGTCGCAGGTTGGAAATGTGCCTGTTTATGCTGGTTGCAGTGGGTTATGCTGGTTGAATTTCTGTTGTGTACGGTAGTTTAGCAAAATCGGTCATTATATGTCACATGGTGGAGCAGGGGTTGTGTATACCCTGGAAAAAGTGTTAGATTATCAAAAAAGTATGGGTTATCAAAATTAACCCACAGTGACCTGTATGGGTTTTCAGTTTACCCGTATATAACGACTACATTTTTAGCGTGGGGATGCGTGACGTCACCACCGTGCTTTAATTATACGTAATTGATAGCAAAGAAACAAAATTATACTTGCATGAAGTGCACACCCAAAGATGTCATCAAATCTATCATCCAACATGACCTTCCGAGGTTTCTAGAAATACAGCATTAACAAACAGACACACATACCAAGATTCTACTTTATTTATTATACATTTAACTACAAGTAATTAGCAAGAGGTCAATGTTCAGATAAATGAAGATAAAAAAGATTGTGAGCAATGAGCAAACATTTGTTCTAGATGGCTACTTGCATTGCACGATGCTTCAATTCAACAAAAATACAACTTTCAGTAAATATACACACACACTCGTAGGCCACACACACATGCTCAAGTGGATGAGTGATGAAAGACTGACTCCAAAATCACCCCTACAAAGAAATTATGAATTTCTGTTTTAATGACTTTGAAAAAAATAGCCACTAGATAACTACAGAAGAGTTGTTTGAACATCCCATCATTGCACTTGTATTCCATCACTCGGTGCAAGAATTATGCAACCAGACGCCCTTCATCGTACACGATGGATTCTATGACTAATTTTTTCATCTAAACTACTCTATCACGTTTCATCACCAGTTCAAGCTTATACGACGCACCATGGCTGTTTGCTGTGACGTGCACATCACGTGACTGGGCTAGTCCAATCAGATGGCCAAACAGCCGTTGTTCTCGTTCGTCATTGGCTAACTCAAGGTGACGTCACAGTAAACAGCCATTGCGCATGGTATAGAGCAGCAGAAGAAAAGGGAGCACGCCGATTCATCGTCTTCGGTTTGATTATCTACATCAGATCATGGTTTACATCACCTAATATTGTTAGTGATAAAGCGGATCTCCCAATTCAAGAAAATTGATCATGCAATTTCGACTGCAGCAGCAAAGGCATTGTCACGCCATCTGTGTTACGTTAGTGTAACAGCAAGTCGGCTTGGCATTTTTTGATTCATCCATTTTTACTAAAGAAAAGCAGATGACGTGTTAGGAAGTTCAAGCAGTCAATAACTCATGGGTGAAGATTTAAATGCTACGGCTAAAAGAATTTAAATGGAAACGGATAAGCCAGTCGAGAAAAGTCTGTGGAAGATTTTCTTGTGACCAAGACAAAATAGTTCTTTGACGTCCTTGGTATCCCGCAGTCAAAGGTTACAGTTCTTATAAAGGTGGATTGCTCCAAGTGGGATGTAGCGTGTCAAACACCTAAAGTCATTCTTAAAGGAATCTCCAGCCGACTAGAATGAAAGTCATGATTTCAAAACAGCTAGAATGAAAGTCATGATTTCAAAACAGATTGTGAAATTGCTTCCTGCCTTCAATAACTTTGCAGAAATGGAGGGGGGGGGGGGAGTATTAAAAGTCTTCTCTTATACTATAAGACTTCAACAACAATGCAATTTTAACATCCTCCATGGACCAGAAACAGTACCTTTTACAAGTTGTCGAACATCATCGTTCACAGTATCCAAACCCAAGAAGGAAACGCAGACTGCAGGAACTACTTTTAGGGCTTAAAGCAACATACCGCCTGCCTTATAACCTTCCGCCTGCCTCACAACACCCACGCGACGATCACATCCGCGTATTTACCACAGTTAAGGTCAACTGAGACGGTAGCTTTGTTCCTCGCAGGGAAAAACGTAGCTACTGTCTCAATTGGCATTGCGCCTAATAGTCCAGCCAGCGTTAACCCATTGATTGTGTCGTCAAAAACCGGAATGACTCTTGTATAATTTAAAATCACAATTTATAATTTTCTAGAATAGTGTCATATAATTTTGCTTCGGTGATCTATTGGAATAATTAATTTTAATTTTTACTGCATTAGCCTTCTAGATTTTTGATCTCATAGTAATTACTAGCAAACGATTAAAATTAATACTGCACACACACAGATAAAACTTCCAAGGTCATTGTAGGCGCGCGTTGCATCATTTATGTTCGGGACGAACGTAAATAAAGTTAGTAATATTCAACAGAAAATCTCCTAGACGCCACATTTTAAAACGGATTTTTAGCAAGGGAAAGACTAACTGTAAGTAAATAGATCTTTGGGGCCGTACTTGATGTGGAGGATCGAGAAAAATGGTGCTGGGAGGTATATCCCTTTAACTTCGTTTTGTTTGCTACTACTTAATATTGTTTTTCCAATTATAATGGACAAAACACGAACCCAGACGCACAGACAGTGTAAAAAACACACTTACATTTCGGTACCCTTGTGTTTTTTTTATACGTCAAAAAAATTCGACGCGGTTAAACAGTTAGCTTATGATTCACACCGTTTGCCACATTCTGCTTCGGACTGACGAAATATTCAGGTGGAGTGAACTGATCACACTCAACGCCAATATGCCTTTCAGATTCTTGCTTTGTAGGTGAACTATTACGAATAGAATTCAAGTATACTTCATCCCCAGTATAGCAACAAGAAACGAGAAGGCTTACAACCATGGCTACAACAACCATTGCGAATAATTCGAGTCCATAAATGGCCGTGACCACCATAACCGAGGATTGTGCACTCAGATCCAGTAGCGGATCATCCACTTCTCTTCCAGGCGTGTAAATAATTAAACCAATGTCAAAAATGTGTAGTCCGACTAAAAACATGAACATGCCCCTCATCACAACAAACAGAGGCCTGTCTCTGAACATTCCTTCTAGCAGCGTGGCCACCAGTACACCTACATGTGAAAAGACGACGAACATGTGAACTGTCCTATCAACAAGTTCGCCATGGACGTGATAAGAGAATTCAATGATGGTGGAAAGACTTGCCATGGAAAGGCAGATGTAATCGAAACCATAGATTACCTTTCCATTTTTGAATTGTAATAATTGACTAATGGCAAGTATGATGACCATCGAGAACACAGTCACGTGCTGAAGATTTTCCCAGTGGATCGCTGAATACCCCCACATTGCCCAATAGGTCTGGCTGCAAATATCGAACAAAAATAGGATCAGAGAAAAACATGGCTCGATCGGTGTATTCGGAAAACGATTCCATAAAAACCAACTGGAGGAGCGGAAAGGTATGTTAAACTTCTTGCATGTTATGTAGCGGCAAGCTGCATTGATCATCCACCAAATACCCACGATCATACAGTAGGATCCAGACATCAAATGAGCACCGAGCGTTCCCATCTTGGCAATGATCAGTTCCTGAAAAAAAAAATTTTTTTTTGATATAATGAACCCAACGATGGTTTTTTGGGGTTTTTTGTTGTTGTTGTTGCGACGACTTAGTCTGGACATCTTATTCTCATTTTTAATTTATCATTTTTTTTTGAGGGGGGGGGGGGGGTTTGTTGTACTACTGATGTATACATTGGATTCACTTATGCTGGGACATGCAAAACAATGTATCACCTCCGAAGACCTGAAGGACTGTTTTTTTTAAGTCCCGTATGATAGGCGGATCAGTCGTAGGATTCGAACCGACATTCACCATGTTTGGAGACGAGGACGCTGACCACTGGGCTGTGCTTGTTCGCTTTACTTGGGTGTCCACGCAGACCCCTCGCAAGCTCACGTTGAACGTGAAACTTTACTTTTTACCCCGTGGCGTTTTGCCTTGTACCGTACTCCAGGTTTGAGGAGGACTAATAAAACCATCGCAAAATTCTTAAGGATCTGCAGTCCCTATAAATTCTAAATAGTGCGATTAACTTGGCTAACAGTATTAACCTTGGCGGCTTTTTCCTGATTGAATGATATCACTACCACAGATAATTTTTGGAAACTTGGCGGCTTTTTACGCCAGTTTTGATTTTGGGTGGATTACAACCTTCAGAGCGTATGACATTTAGCCATCATCTTCAAATCATGTGAAATGGCTCGAGCTAATAGAGGGTTCTGTTTATTTTGCCTGTGAATTCGACACATAATGCTTACAGACACGCTGTATAACTTGGTATATTCATGCCATATCGAAATTGGGGCATGCACGGTGTAATGTTTGAGCGTTAAAACTTTTAATGTTTTATGAATAGGGTGGCTGGCACAATAAAGTATTTAGCCCTGTTTAGAAATAGTTTACAGTCATCTTGCGTTTCTTGTCACGAACATGTGCTAACACTGATGTGATGGGAAGTTGACACATTCACTGAGGATATGCCCTCGCCTGTCAGCACACACATCATTTATGGCTCTCCATAATCTCGAAGATATGGCATTTTCTGAACTCAAGAAATTGGTTTCACCAGGCTTCTTGGAAGCAAATGTTCTACCTATGGTGAAACTTAGTTGGAAGCTCAAACTATTGCAAGTGACGTATTGAAGATCATTTCACAGTAAATCGTAATTTTCTGTTGGTGCTTGGCATCGATAAGTAGACGCAGGCAGACTAGAAACATTCAAGAAAATAATTTCGTAATGCTAAAACGATGTAATGTCGCCACTGAGTTAAAGGATTGACTTTCATCATAAAGCCCATTTTGTCGGGCCTCCTGCCTGGCCGGCTAAAAGAGGTTCGTCTTCTTGTCTTGGTTTGTCTTTCATGTTAGAGGAGAAACAGCTTTCGTCTTCAAGCTTCACACAAAACGTGGGTTTTAGCATAAAATATACATAACCTGTTAATTTAGTATTCATTGATCCTCAATGGATGTCTCCCTGGTGGTTTCTTAGTTGCTTGTAGCTGCCTGTTCGGTAGCCCCACTGTGCATGCGTGTCACAGTTCTCCACTATAAAAGCGAGAGCTTGGAGGCTTTCGGCATTTATTTTCCTCTCAATTCGTCAGGCGATGATTCGAGAGGGGAGGCAGGGTGGGTGTACGTTATGTATGTTTTCCTAGGTAAAAGAAACCATTTTTAACCGGCCGGGCAGGAGGGCTGGCAAAATGGGCTTTCTTGTTACCGCTGGAAAATATCATAACCTGTTAACTTAGCATTAACAGTAGACCTCGTTAATGTTAGGTGGCGGGCACAGTCTTGACGGGCGCCCTGAGTTACGAGCAGGCTTTTCCCCCAAAAGATTTCACAAATATTGCACTTTTTCCAGAACATGAAGGTCAGGAAAATGGTTGTCTTGCTTCTGTCTTGAGGAAGGGCTTTCTCCCTCTTCCATTTTGTGGAATGGATTGTTTCAGTTTGGTTCTGAGTATTAAAGGGGGTTGACCACAACTCAGGCTGGGACGATCAGCCACTGCCGTTGGGTTCGTCTTCTTGTCTTGGTCTGTCTTTCATGTTAGAGGAGAACAGTGGCGTAACGTACAGGTAGACTAGGTAAGCAATGTTTACGGGCCCCTGCAACTCGGGGGCCCGCTAGGCTAGAAATAGGGACATGGGCAACATGATTGAGAAAAGCATGCCGTAAGTAACGCCTTACAGCCTCAAGTAGTGAACTATAACTACATGTTCAAAGTGTAATCTGTTCTAAGCAAGTCCAAGTTCCCATTTAATAAGTGTAATTAGTGTAGCTAATAGCAAAGCTTAAAATTATTCGACGTTAAGCAGGCTAAAAAAAATACCACAAAGACATGTGTTTTTTTTTTAATATTTTCAAACGTTATTGTTTGTTTGCATTACGAAGTAATTTTTATTGGCTGAAAAGTTGCTGGTTGTTCGGGTAACGTAAACACAACAATGTACAGATGTGTGTCATTTGGACCAAGACAGTCTAACCTTGGTGGTAAGGCATTCGTGTCCCAATACCTAATCCCCTCACCTTCCCTTGGCCAATCTGTTTCATTATTTATGATTGTCTTCTGTTTTTTAATTGAGGCTGGCTGTGAGCAATCTTAGGGTCCTTGCCAGACCTGTCGCTATCGTGACAAATTGTTATTATTAAAAGGTCAAAGATTGGAGGGGCGGGGAAGAATACAATAGGAGGGCAGAACTACAAATGTTGCCTATAGGCCCAGAGACATTTTGTTACGCCACTGGAGGAGAAACAGCTTTCGTCTTCAAGCTTCTTGTCTTGGTTTGTCTTGTGT
>JAHWFP010222468.1:86330-103658 GCA_023313725.1 Lithobius niger | reverse complement strand
GTTTGTCTTTCATGTTAGAGAAGAAACAGCTTTCGTCTTCAAGCTTCACACAAAACGTGGGTTTTAGCCGTCATTGAGGATTGTCCTGATGTTGAGCAGCAAGTTTTTGTGGGTTTTTTATTTTTTTTTTACTTGAGACGTGAGGTTGGCCATAGTTGAAATCATCATCCGTCTTGAAACTTCACTGAAAAACGTGGATTGTAGCCACGAATTTGATGAACGTCAGTATGGATGGCAATTGATGTTTTGATTTCCACTCGAGACGCGGGGTTAGCGATGGTCGAGACTGCAGAAAGAATTAAGGCTTCCATCCTGTCTTGAGACGTCACTTGAAACGTGGATTGTAGCCACGAATGAGACAAACATCGGGGTGGACATGTTCTTGTTGTCATGATTTGTTCTTGAGACATGGGGTTTGCCACGGTGAGGATCTCACAACGTGGGTGTTTTGCCATGAATGAGATCAGTTTCAGTGCGGACAGCAACTCGAGATGTTAAGGTTGAGTCGAGTCACGAGGGATTGGGGGGGGGGGGACAGCACCCGTTTTGAGGCTTTTCTCTAACGTGGGTTTTTAGCCGTGATTGAGACAAGCATTGGAGTTGGTTGGTTTCTGTTGTCTTGAATTTTCATCCGAGACGTGAGGTTAATCATGGTCGAGACGAGCTGTTGGTGGAGGAAACGACACCCGTTTTGTAGCTACACTCAAGACATGGTTTTGTTCACGAATGAAAAGAGTGAGGTGTTGAACTGTGACGGCTGTCTTGATTTACACATAATTCGAGGGGTCAGTCACGGTCTGGATGGATTTACTTTGTTGTTGACAGCATGGTTGTGGGATTTCTATTCGAAACATGGGGTTAGCCACGGTCGAGAAAGTGGCCGTTGTGCATTGTGACGAGGGAAGAATTGGATGGGCTGTCGCTGAAGCGAGATTAGGGCTTCAATGATGATGGATTAATTCCTGCACTGGTGGCAGAGATGGTTTGAATGTGAATTTCCATGGAAAATTCAGGGTGGTTCCAGATTCCAAATTGTTAATCCTGCCGAAAATTGGAGAGGAAGGAGCCAAGCGGTGGATGACCAATCAGCGGACAGGACTTTTGTTTCGGAGAGTAGTTGAGCGGCGGCCGGTGGTCACGGGGTTGACAGGACGAAGGCTGGATGGTTGATGAAAGAAGATTGGTACATGTATTAAGAGTTGTCCTTTCTAATGGAGGATCAAAATTGTGAGTTGCGCTTTGTGTTCTTTGTCACCTTCCATGCCGCCGTAAGAAGATTTTCATTCGTGTGGGTTTTGCAACAGAATCCCAGCTTTCGGGAAGTGGGTTTAACTCAAGAGTGCCTAAAGGGGGCCCCATTATCTTTGACGGTGGGGGTGCTCGGCGTTCGGAGAGCTTGAAGCCGAATTTGAGCTTTCGGATCGTGGAAGCTTTGGGTACCCACGAGGAAATGGCAAGGTGACTTCGGACGATGTGGAGAAGTCGATCATTAATGGCGGGGATGTGCGAGTGGTTGAGTCTGAGGTCAAAACGGAAAACAGACTTTCGGATGATGTAGTGATAGTTGGTCGAGCCGAGAGTCTGTGTGATGGGGGTGGATTTCAAAGCAAAGGTAAAAACTGATGCCGAGCTTCGAATGGTGGAACAGGGTGGAGAACCCACGGGAAGGGGACCACGTTGTTTTCGTTTTGAGTGGTGGTCGGAAAGCTGACGAGACCAAGCATGACGACAGCAGGAGACGGCAGTTGACGTTGAAGGAGGTGTGATTGAAGATCAGCTTTCAGATGGAGGAACAAGTCCAGGAGTTCACTGGAAAGGAGTCACTTTGTGCTCGGGTGGAGTGGTGTTCGCTAAGTCTACGGAATCCGGACTAAAGTTGGGCAGAGGCGGTGGTGGATGTCAAAGAGTTGTGCGACAGGCTTGGCTTTTGAATGGGGAACAGGTCCGTGGCCTCACAGGGAGGAAGCTACGTTGTCTCCGGCTAAGGTCTTTCTGCGGTGGCGGGAGTGTTTGTAGATTTTGAAGGGTACACGTCCATATAGCTTTTGGATGTTGGCAGGTACGGGAGCTCAGGGAAGAGCCCAGCTTTATTAGCTAGGGACTTGAAACTGTGTCTGATGTCGAGCTTTTGGATGGGATCAGACCCGAGAGCCAACGGGAATGAGCAACAGTGGAAAACACCTTCGTCTTGGAACAGGATGCAAGGGGACGAAAACGGATTTGTCTTGAGCTTCACTCAACTTAGGTTTCCACCATGAATGAAACAGGGAGTCGAGTCGTCAGTTGTTGTGATTACTCGAGATGTGGGTGTCCTGGAGTTGGCTGCCCCATTGGTGTCCTGGCACGAGATGGCCGTGGGGCAAACAGCATGCTGCGCGGTCGTTCGAGTTGGTTTTGGCTCTTGGATTCATGGTTGGTTGAAATCAAACCAAACTTGGGGGGGGGGGGGGGGGGCTGAATGAGTTTGGTCGAATCAGGCAAGCAATCAGGATGTGGGAGAGACTCGGGGGCAGCGCTGTGAGAGCAGGGCAGGTCAGTGTCTGGAAAGCATTCGATTGGGGAGGAGCAAGGGTGGATCGATCCCAGGAAACGACGGGGGGGGGGGGGAGCCACGACATCTTTGACATCAGACGTTAGCTTCGGAACGAAAATGCCATGGTGAGCCGTAGAACAGGCGGCCGTTTAAGATGATCATTTGAGACCAAAGGTGACAACCTCATTTTAAGGCGCGAGTGGGAACAGTCCAGGCCTGGTTTCCGAAAAGATGGGTCTTGAGTGTGGTGGTCGCCATCGGTATCGGAATGAACTGAGACGAAAGCAAACTGGAAGACTTGGGTTCTCCAAGTGTTGTTGCCAAGATGGTAATGCTGGTTGAAATCCAACGTCGACGGGAACAGTCCGGAGCTGAGCTTACGGAATAGGTGGATCGTCCCTGAGACGCGACGGGGATTGATCCACGTTGTCTTCGTTGAGTGCTGCGGTCTCCATCGTTGTCGGAATCGATCGAAACGAAAGCAAGATAGAGGATGGGAAGTGTTGTGATGCGGCCAGCTTTTGGAAGGTGGGTCGCCACCGGCAGGCGACGGGGAGGGTGCCACGTTGTCTCTGTCAGTTGGTGTGGTCTACATCGAAACGAAAACGAACCGAGAGGATTGAAGTTAGTAGACAGTAGCTGCCGAGTTGCAAGGCTGGTGAGGTCCAACGGTAGTAGGAACAGTCCAAAGCCGAGCTTCAGAAAGGTGGGTAAGCCCGGGAATCAACGGGTAAGGAGCCATGATGTCTTCCTTGAGCTTGCGGTCTTCTTCGTTATCAGAATCAACCGAAACGAAAAAAAACCGGGAGGGTTGAAGTTAGCCGACAGCAGCTAACAAGGTTGCGAAGCTGGTGAGGTCTGACATCAGTAGGAACAGTCCAAAGCCAAGCTTCAGAAAAGTGGGTTAGCCCTGGGAATCAACGGGGAAGGAGCCACGATGTCTTCCTTGAACGTACGGTTTTCTTCGTTGTCGGAATCAACCGAAACGATAACAAACCGGGAGGATTGGGGTTAGCCAACAGCAGCTGCCGAGGTAGCAAGGATGGTGAAACCCGACGTCAGTTAGAACAGTCCAAAGCCAAGCTTTAGGAATCAACGGGGGAGGAGCCACGATGTCTTCTTTGAGTGTGCGGTTTTCTTTGTTGTCGGAATTAACCGAAACGAAATGTTTGTAAGTCGAGTAGTTGCAATAGTTTTCGTCTGGAAATCTGGTGCAGGATGGCGGCCTGTGGTCGAAGACTCTGTGGCGCTGTCGGCGGGAATTGCGGCATGGTGAGGCGGAGGCCGAATTGGCGGCAGCTTGACAGGATGGCCGGAATGAAAGCAGAAGTGAATACGTACGGCCGTGCAGACGGTGAGCGTCGGGGAAGGCTGTCATTTACTGCTTGGTTACGGTCTTCGGCTGTTGCCGGTGGCGTGTCGGGGTCCAGTGATGGCTCGTCTGAAAGCAGATGGTTGTCGGCGACAACATGAGAGTAAGCAGCAGCCGGGACGAGAGCAGGAGATGGGGACTGGTCGGTCGGCACGATGACGGGAGTCTTCGGCATGATGGGGTATCAAATTTCCAAACGAAAGGTTTGGGAGACAGAGTGACGTGGAGACGTTCGCTGGAGGAAAATGAATGCCAAAAGCCTCCACGCTCTCGCTTTTATAGAGGAGGACTGCGACATGAATGCGCAGTGGGGTTACCGAGCAGGCGGCAACAAGAAACTAAGAAACCTCCAGGAAGATATCCATTGAGGATCAATGAATGCTAAATTAACAGGTTATGGATTTTTCCAGCGGTAACAAGAAACGGAAAAGTTGTTTACAAATATAGTATTCGTTGTTAACTGTAGTGAACCAATCAGGGTACAAACTTAATTGCGACGTATTAAAAACATAAACAAACACTGTACCATTCTTCTGACAATATCTCTGTAATGTGTGGTGCAGTGGCAACCCGGACCACTGCACTGTGACTGAGGTTGGCGCTGATGACCAAGCTGTCGACGCGCCATTAAGCCTCATCTCCCCCCCCCCCCTGACAATTTCGGAGTTTTTATTACCTACTCAAAAAATCCTCCTCACTTAGTTTTATAGTTCTTCAATTATATTGTATATCTCGCGGCTTCAGGAGGCTTAGGTGCTGGTGAGAAGCACGTACTATTCCTTCGCATCAACAGACGACTTCCAGGCCGTGCTACCAAACATACGTTAAAAAATCTTGTGAGGTGTCTCTTGGAACCCCCAGCAACATGATCAAGCACAGCCCCGTGGTCAGAAAGGTCGCTTCCACCAGTAAGGTGGATGACGGGTCGAATCTCACGACCAACGAAAGTACATTAAAAAATAGTCTAAAAGTCCTCTGATGATGCAATAAACATTTACACATAATGCCCAACAATGATAGCTCCCTTCCCCAGCATGATAGCCAATAGCCAATGTTCACTCCATTGGCGCCACGAACAGCAAGGTAGACGTCAGATTGAAGACAGCAGGGTAGGAAGACAAAAGTGACTCAATAAGCTCCGTGTTGGTTACGGCCGCGCAGTTATTTTGGTAATAACTCCAAAACCAGTAGTCTGGGCATCATGAAACTTGGTGTCAGGATGCAGGGGTCGTCCCCATCCGCTCCCCTCCCCAGAGTGAACTGAGCAGATAGGAAAAAAAATGAAAGTACCGATAGGTATCCAATTTTATTGTGGGTTTATACTCACAAGCTCAATAGCCAATGTTCACTCCATTGGCGCCACGAACAGCAGGGTAGACGTCAGATTGAAGACAGCAGGGTAGGAAGGCAAAATTGACTCAATAAGCTCCGTGTTGGTTACAGCCGCGCGGTTATTTGGTAATAACTCCAAAACCAGTAGTCTGGACATCATGAAATTTGGTGTCAGGGCAGGGCTCGTCCCCACGCGCATTTTAAGCCCAACCACAAGTCCATGCGCACCCTGTGGCGGAGCTATTAGAAGAAAAAAAAACACGCTACAGCCTCCTCGAAGATGTTGCACTGCAGCGCACTCAACATCTGTGGTGAACTTCATTTCCCGAAGCACAGCATTGATATGCTCCTCCATCTTAGTACGACTAAATCGAGTTGCTAGAGGTTCAGTAAGCATCCTTTTTTCAACATTGTCCTTCAAGATGGATCCAAAACTTTCACACACATCCAGAAAAATAAAGAGCTTTTTAAGTCACTTTTGTCTTCCTACCCTGCTTAAATCTGTTCGTGATGCCAATGGAATGAACACCAAATATTAAGCATTAGAGTGTAAACCCACAATAAAATGGGCTTCCTATTGGTACTTTCATTTTTCCCCTATCATGCTTAGTTTACTCGGGGGGGGGGGCCCGCGCCGGGGGGAGCTATCGTTGTTTGGCATCCTGCACATTATAATTATATAAAATACACATTTGGTCGCAGTATGTAGAAAACAGAATATTTGTGGAAATGTGGGAATTTTGTTACTACGGCTCAGGCTACAGTTGACCTGCTAATGCATCTACATTTTAAAGTATACCAACCAGTAGATAATCCTTCCAAAACAAAACTTGTTGAAAGGTTGCCGCCAATATTTCTGTTTTTTCCCCTGCCGTTAGAATTTCCAACACCAAACGCCAACTTCATCCCACCGAATAAGAAACCGTTCAAAGGTTAACTGTAAATTTTAAAATTGTTTTCTCTGCAAGTATCGCGCATTCAATTTGACTTTAAAGTATTCATCATCATGGGGTAAAGTAAGTGTTTGATACCATGACTTCAAATGGCGAAAAAGTTAGTACAGCAGCATAGGGCAAAAATTGGCAAAAGTATGCACTTTGTGCTAAAAGCATCAAACTCGGGAATAGGTTTAAGAATGTCACTCGGATCGTTTACTGATGTGAAACCACCTTGAAGGCCACCATCTTCGCAGCCATCTTGGAAAAATGGCCGCCATTTTTGCGTTTTCTTTTAATATATAGCCGAGTCTATGCATTTTTTAAAAGAAAGATGTGTGAGGAAGTTGTAAAATACTATATTTGCGACATTTTATGAACCATATTTGAACATTGTAAAACTATAAATTAACGGAGGTGTGACAAATTAACAAAGTTACCTGTTATGCAAAAATCAGGAATTCCCCGCATTAACAAACGTAAACGTAAGCAGCATGAATTGGTTAAGGTATGCACATTGCTCTAAAAGCATCCAACTCTGGGATAGGGTTAAGAATATTACTAAGATCGTTTACTGACGTAGAGCCACCTGAGTGGCGCCATCTCGGAATCCGCGATGGTAAACATTCCCGTCTACATATTTAACTAATCGTCTGAAATCAACTTTTGATATCTCAGAATAAGCAGTGATATGTTGGTGGATGTTATGTAAAGGGTTTATTAAAGCAGCAGCCCGAAGCTATGCGCCCTTCCAAACAAAAGAAAACTGCCATGCAAACAATATCAATGGCTGCAGTTACATTAGTTATTAATTAAAAACAAAACTACATTATAGTAGTGCGGCTTGGGGCCCAAAATTGATGAAATAGTTTACTTTCTGCGAAAAGCTTGAAATTTGGTATAGATGCTCATGAAAGGTAACTGAAAAAAGCTATGATAGCAAGTTCAAACCACCCGAGGTGGGGTAATTAACTCCCCCCCCCCAAAAAAAAAAAAACCGTTTCTTTTGGCTGTAACTCCTTAACCGTAAACAAATCAAAAGCATGATGTGAGTAAAAACGTTCACTTCGGACTATTAGTAAGCTCTCAAGAGCACTTTGAAACCATAAGTCTCTGTATCAACCAACTGAACAATGTAGCGCTCGTGCGAATTACTGGGGGTAAACTTGAAATACGATTTTGAGGTTCAATGCTTGCTTTTACCTAAAAGACGTATATCGCCTTTCTTGTCCAGAATTCTGTGCTGAACGTTCTTACTTCACTTTAAGATTTGATTTGTTTATGGTTAAGGAGTTACAGACAAAAAACACAAAAAAAGGCCGCCAAAAACCAAAAAAAAAAGGCCGCCATTTTGCCAAGATGGTGGCCCTCAAGGTGGTTCTACATCAATAAACGATCTTAGTGACATTCTTAAACATCCCCGAGTTTGATGCTTTTTAGCACGAAGTGCATACTTTTTCCCCTACGCCGCTGTACTAAGTGGAAATACTTTACAAGTTTTGTTTTGGATGAACATAATTTCTTTGTTTGCGTTGTCTTGCAGTATTTTTGCCAGTCTTTCTGCCGGTTGGGTTGGGGGTGGGGGGGGGGAGCGGAGAACTTCATGACTGGCTGCTAATTACTGTAGTGTGACATTGACTCAGGTTTAAGACTTGTAAGCATGCTAAACAATGCGTCGAGTAGTAATACAAAATGCTCTGTGCCATCTGTTGCAAAGTGTTCACCATGAGTGTCAGTACGCCCATCACGTCTTGTCAGCAATTGACCAAAAGATACCAGGGATATTTCGGATTGTCTGACAACAGGCCTCTACATGCTAGCGAATTGTGGCAACATTGTTTACAGGAGTACGCAGGGTACACCAGGGACTTCCACAGACCCCACAGAAGGAATTCAAGAGGATATGCATGGATCAGGTGAACCTCCGCGACCTATCCAGCATAGGTGGACCTATTCGTTGGTGACTGTTATGAACCAATCAAGGCACAGACTTAGTTGCAACGTATTAATAATCATAAACAAAAACTCGAAGTGTCCTTTTGAGAATTCGGAGTGTGTATTAGCTACTTTAAAAAAAATCCTCCACTATTGGATTTACAGTCATTTAATTATATTTTTATTTCTCGTGGCTTCAGGTGGAGTAAGCATTAGTAATGAATGTCTATTCGCATCAACAGACAACTTTTAGGCCGTTCCACCAAGCAGACATTCCAAAAAAAAAAGTCCCAATATGCACCACGAACATTGTGAGAGGTCCATCACGCACCGCGAACTTTGCAAGGGCACAGTCATGCACGAACGACATCTAGACTCGGGATGGCGAACCTATGGCAAGCGTGCCAAAGGTGGCACGCAGAGGCTTTTCTAGTGGCACGCGATCCTTTCGAAAATATTAGCGCACGATGACATATTTTTCCCTTACAAAATAAACGTTCGTAGTTACACTACGGCAGCTTTGACTTGCTTCCTCCCCTTCTCTTTTTCTCGTTGCGAATAATGGGAATAGTCCGATGCTGATGTGACGTGCGGATTGAGTGAAATAGGAGACTCGCGAGCAATGTCAGAATTGATAACAATTAGCATTTTTTTCGCAGAATGCTGAAAAGAACTTCAGTTTTGAATTTGAGCGTCAAGCACGATTTTTCCTGTAGCAGAGTCCTTTGATTTAACGAACCGACGGTTGCGACGAAGCCTGTACTATCATATGCAGAGAAACATATTTTATGTTGGAACGAACTTCTCTGCAACTTTTGCACCACGAAAAAGTTGGCGTTTGCATGATTAGTGACACCTGAGTCAGCCACAACTGCGAACAATTAGACTCATACATGAACAATTGTGTATTCGACCACATGGAATCGCCTTCTGGAAGACAATAGCGAAGCATGCATCAAAATGAAGCTAAGCGCCTACGAACAACGTATCAAAAAATTTGCATCTGAGAAGCGAGAACAAAAGTCCCACCAATGTGGCACGCACTGCATGATTTCCAAGTTATTCGTGTTTTATTGGCACGTATGTAAAGAAAGGTTCGCCATCCCTGATCTAGACCCTTGTTGTTGATGAGACATCCTTCAACATGCAGGACGAGTATCCGGCAGGAATTTAGGTTTTTAGGTTCCACCACCAGCCGTGGTAACGAACATATAGGCAAAGCCTACTAAAATATCATCCTCCAACAGCAGAAACTGCTTGAATTGGAAGGCTTACCCGTGCACTCGCGGTTCAGGGGTCTCGCCCTTTTTTCCCTGGACCTTGGATGTGCACATACATCTCGGAGAGGAAAAATTTCTCTAAACGGAGGTGTTTCGGGAAATATAACGTTCATATGGAAGTTTTTCATCATTTCGTTGTCTGTGGCAGGCCCCTTCATTGTGACACACATTTCTGTTACACCCTGTATAATAAAATGTGACCAATAATAGCTTACAGTACTTACGGTATTTGTAGCTGATATGGAATAAAAGCAAATCAGTGGAATTACGCAATAAATATGTTTATTTTGCTTCGAAACGCAGATCACAATATAACACTTTGTACGTACTGCAACCCATTCAACGTATTCAAACGGGCGTATTGTGTGCGCGGCGTATCTGAGTCCAGCACGAATTTTGTGATTGGCTCCGTCTTCCTGGATGGGTCGGCTTTAACCGACGGCCGCTATTGTTATTGTAACTATTTTGGGTATCAACAAGGCACTCTGCTATCAAAAATATACAATCGATTATTTGTGTTCATTCTGGGGCGAACTCAAGATGGGCCGCGGACACTATAGCTCAATTTCCATTCGACGGATTTGCTTTTGCCGTAAGTCAAATTGAAGGAAACAAATGGAAACTAGGGCCTACCATGTGGGCACGGTTTAAAGGCTAAGTGGAAAAAAATGGTTCACAGACACACATCGGGTCTGTTTCCCAGAAGTTTTACAGCTAAGCCATCACAGATATAGCTCTTCTTTTAATAGCAAGTTTTATATGCGGCTTTTAATTTGACAAACAGAAAAAGTTAATTAGTCAAATAGAAGCTGAAATATGAACATTTGTAGAACCCACGTTATAGTGAAACTGATGTTATTTGTGACGTATTTGCCAGGACATCCGATGGCCACCTAACATTTTATGAACCTGCTACTGATCCACCACAACACGAACCACATCCAGATCCGTTACAGAACCACATCCGGGTTCTGTACTAATGGTAACCATGCGAGAAAGAAAAATAAAACTGAACAAACAACGCCGCAACCATAGATTTAAAAGAAATTGTTTTTTTGTTTTTTTAGCTGTACTACAATCTTTGGTGCCCCAAGATTTGTAATTATGAAACAATTACAATCTATAAACCATGGTAATAAGTTAGTTTTCACACAGCTGTACGTTTTTTAACCATGGTTGCCATGGTAAAACTGTCCGTCTTCACCATAGATCAGAAATCACGGTAAAACTATGCTCAATTAGTTTTGCTGGGGAAAAAGGATGCATTTTGAGGTACAGAAATTCAACGAGTTGGACACAATTTCCGAATACACTGGTATAATCTCCAACGTTCCCCTGTGGAACTTTTTTTCTTTATGTCGATAAAACTTACCTAATATTTGAATAAGTTAGTCAGAGGCGGGCAGCGAACTAAAGGGCATGAACGCTTACAAGAAACCTAGCGTTTACCACACAAAAAAAATGTCACCGTAGGAAAAGTCACTGCAAAACAGACCGAAAGTCAAACAAGTATTCCATCAAAATGTAACGTGGAAAATTCTACGGTGTTACACTCAAGCACAGCCTGTGAAAATAACGCCGGTATTTCCAAAACTGTCATAACGAGGAAATAACCTCGCAAACTGTATTGCAGCTGGTAATATACTCTCCGTATTCAAACGCGTGCGTCCCATCAATGTCCGCGGCATGTGGATGCCTGACGTGGTACGATTTTCAGCAAATTGTCACTACGTCATAAAGTATGCGTACGGCGTTGAATACAGGGTAAAGAACGGGGAAAAATATAGCGGCATTACCAAACAAGAAATTAATCAAACCAGGAAAGATGCGCGATGCTGTCGCTTGTCCCACTCCGGCACTCCCATTTTCAGTACCAGTGCTGACCTCTGGAGGTAGCTGGTGAACTAGTTTATAATTTCGCGTATTGCAGTCATCGCGACAATTAAAGAAGCATTTTTCAAGGATAGTTCTTGATTTGTGAGTATGGTACGAGAGACTAAAAATGGGGCCTCCTGACTCGGTCTAAAAACATAACATATAGATTCAGGAATTTGAATTTTTAGCGACAAAAAGCGCTTCGGTGCCTTGGTCACAAAACAACGGTAAAATATTAAATGAACTGAGGTCGAGCCACACAAAGCAATTGGCCTAAAAAGGTTTGTGTGGCTCGACCACTGTACATATTTTAATATTTTACCTGGTTTGTGACTAAGGAACCCAAACGGTTTTGGTGCTGAAAATTAAAATTGCTGGATGTTTGTTATAATCTTTGAGTTTTTAGGCCAAGTCAGGAGGCCTCTTTTTAGTCTTAAGTATTTCTCTTTTCTGATCTTAAGCTGACTTACAAAATGAATTCATACCTTTACAAACTAATTTCAGCACGTAGCCTACGAAACGAAATAAGTCCGAAACAACAACAACAACAACAACAGTCAACAAACAAAAGAACAAACAAAAGTTTGCGCATGTCATGATGCCGACGTCCCTTTCTTACCACCTGATCAAACTAATCCATGTCTGTGACTCACCTCAGGACTTTTCTGCAAGTTGTAAACTGAAAACCATGCCCGCACTGATTTCTTCGTAAACAAGTAAACATTAAATCAAACGGTAAGGGAAAAAAACATTGCACACAGTCGGAATTCTTCACGATTGACTTGCGAGAATACACAGTAATCTGAAAAACAAACAAATGACGTATTGTAAGCAGCAGGTTAACTTGCTGAGAAAGGTTGAAGAATGCCTCTATCCCATGGCGCTGTTGTACAATGACCGGCTAATACACAGAGGTTCTTGGGTTCGAGTATAAGTCGGATCAGGTGTCTTTCCTTTCTTTCTCAAATAAGTGTATTTGTTCATAGAAGTCCAGTCCTTAGTACCAACTGTGGTAGTAAAGAGGGAATCTCCAACAAAATCTACATAATACGAGCGTATAAATCAAGACTACCATTTTTAAGAGCAAGAATCGAAATACACCGCGTGTCCGGTAGGATGGGAAGCATTGGGGAAAGTTTTTCAGGATAGCATGCTTCTTGATGGGGTAGCCTCATTTATTTCCGCCACCATAAAGATCAACATGAAAGAATATACAAGGTGAGTCAGAAGTCCTTATCAGAGGCCAGCATTTTGTAGCAATGAACATTCCTTCAATAATAAGTTGGTAGACTTGCAAAGTGGGTCTGGGGCTATTTGACCATGCATGAGTGAATGACCTTGACATGCCCCTTCAAGGTCATCTCACTGCTAACTTCTAAACTATGCGATTTAGAAAATCGGTCTAAATTAGAAAGGTGTAGATAACCACAAACTAATGCTAAAGCTAAAAAACAGAATGAAATTCGGAGCAAAAGTAAAGGAATTACAGTCAGTCAACGATAGCAGTATAAACTGCACTGCAGTATACCAGGGTACTGCAAGGGAGGTCGGGCCAGACGAA
The DNA here is from genome assembly GCA_023313725.1 of Lithobius niger. Taxonomy (NCBI): domain Eukaryota; kingdom Metazoa; phylum Arthropoda; class Chilopoda; order Lithobiomorpha; family Lithobiidae; genus Lithobius; species Lithobius niger. The sequence continues at coordinate 90,835 of JAHWFP010222468.1, read as the reverse complement.
ATATCCCCAGGCAATATGGCTGGGATGGACCTAATAGGTTAGTAATGCATTGCATTGAAGTTAAGGCTCAACTCAGAGTTGAAATGCAGATATGCACAGTAGTGCCTGAAAAAGAGTCTGTCTTTCCCCCCCCCTCACCCCCACCCCACTAAAGGTGTAAACGTTCTGATTAACTATCAGCAGACACGATTAGTTTTCATGTTTAGTCGTAAACTTTCTCTGCATTACCTTTTCTACATATTCTAACATTCATGTCTTGCCTTAAGTCTGCCTACCCCAGTGTACTGCAGTGCATTTATACCACTATCTTTGACTGACTGTAACGCCTTTACTTTTGCTCCGAATTTCCTTCTGTTTTTTGCTTTAGCATTGATTTGTGATTCTCTACACCGTTCTAATTTACACCGATTTTCTAAGACGCATAGTTTAGAAGTTAGCAGTGAGATGACCTTGAAGGGACATGTTAAGGTCATTCACTCACGCATGGTCAAATAGCCCCAGACTCACTTTGCAAGTCTACCAACTTATTATTGAAGGAAGTTCATTGCTACAAAATGCTGGCCCCTGATAAGGACTTCTGACTCACCCTGTATATAAGTGATCATTAGAAAAGGGGGGGGGGGATCATTGGGAAGCTGTGGGTGGGGAGGGGGGGATTTGAAACCCATGATGGCTGATATTTTCACGAACAAAGTGGTCATAGAAAGAGAGAGGGGAAGTACTTTAGCGGTGGGGTGGTTGATTCGAGTCACAGGATGCGCTGATCGAGTGAGCGAAGCGGATTTGGTCAAACATGGACATACACAGTGTTGCAAAGCAAGCAATCAACACAACCGGCTTCAGCTAGTGCTACATCATATTTCACCGCTCGTTCTGAGCAGGGCCGTAGGAAGGGTAAGGCGAGCAAGGCGAGCAAGGCGCTCGCCCAGGGTGTCGCCCTAATTCCTGCCACGCCGAATTCCTGCCAACCGTGTAACCGTGGAAAGGGGTGGTAAAGCACAAATGTATTTTTTAACTGGTCGCGTTGCACCAAAATCCACAACGTTGTAAGAAGAGAGATGCTTGCTTGGACTTGGTTTAGTACTCGCTGCAAAATTTCACAATGTTTTGTTAGCCGATTATTCGTGTTTTTTTCTTAAATGATCACAAAACCGAAAACCAAAATTAAATAAAAAAAAAGGTTCATAGAGAGGCACTTCAGTATACTTGTTTCTTGCGGGGATACTTGTACCCGAAAACGACAAAAATTGTCAAATATTGACAAAAAAAAAACGGTTTTATGATTTGGGTTGAATTAGTTATTTTCGAGCCTTTATTTTCAGTTGAGAGCGAAATAGGTCACTCTCATCTCTTTATCACCTTATTTGAGATTTTTTTGATCAGCTGACAAGCCGAATTTATCATGAAATCGCGTTAGTTCAATAAAAAACGTTTATACGTTAATTTTCATTGTGTTTAACCGCTTCGAATACCTAGTATAGTTACTCCTCATTTACTAGGAGTAGTTAGTATTCAGTTAGGTTAGCTCTGGTTAAGTCGGATTAAACTGGTGTTTTCTGTATGCTGCTGGGCTGCATGGAGAGTTATGTAGCGCGTTTTGCTGAACTGTTTACGAAAAAAATTATGCCACCCAGCTAGCCATAGCTTCCTCTTCGCGTCAAGGTTGTTTAAACACAACTGCTTACGAATTGTCGCGTGCTTGCATTAATCGCAGCACAAGTGATAGTTTCGTACATTAGGTAAAAACTAACACAGCGTGGTTTTTAACATAAGTGTTACTCAAAATAACAACGATCACTCGTTCAACAAATGGACTCATGGTATAGTAACTCAGAACCATGGCCGTAGCTAGCCCTCTTAGCGTTCAAGGTGAGCCAACCGAGCGGCGCCCCCCCTCCCCCCCCCCGCTACCTATTTTAATTTAAAAAAATTCACGGATATTATATTGAGGCTTACATAACTACAACAACAGATCAACAATAGAGCCAATTTACACATAATCACCAATAGTCGGTGCTAAGTAACGAAGTTTTGTAGCGAGATCTGGCCCGTCCTACCTGAACTGTTTACGAAAAAAAAAATATGCCGCCGGGTGGAACTTGCCTGTCTTTCCTCCATGTTCCACACTATACTTTGTTCCACATTATGCTTTCAGAAAACTGACTGTATGATGCCCTGTTTTCTTCTACTGCGAGTGCAAAAAATCCGTAAACATCCCATTCATAAACTCTAACAGTAACTGTGAACAATCTACAAGTTTGATATCGACGTGTTTTGCACTCTTAGCGCAAGGAAACGAGTCGTCATCCAGTCAGTTTTCTGAAAACATAATGTGGAACAAGCTATAGTTCTCGCATTTGCCGGGGAGTTATTGACTCTTGACACAACATTAGTAAAATAGGATTGTCACTATGTTAAATCCACAGGCCTGGAGTGAGGAAGCTAAATCCACAACTTGCCTCCCAGAAGACAATGTGGAAAGTGGAGGAATGTAAAGCAAGAGTTAAGACATGGATACTCCCACGTATGCATTTATAAGCTCCTGTTAATGCCAATTTTATGATACGTGTACCTATTACCTTGTGATTTATTATTTACTTGCATTCGTTTCAAGTGTGGCGCCAAGAATAAAGTTGCTTTCCATTCTTTCCATTTTCACCACCAAATGTATGCTGATGCCATTCTTTCCATTTTCACCACCAAATGTATGCTGATGACACGCCTAATGTGAAACATATAATGATTTTCGGTTTCCTGACACAGTGTAAATAGTTAAAGGAACCCTTAACAAGAAACTCGTATGGTAGGAGTGGTCTACAATACCAATACCAGATCCCACTCCAATTTAATAAGATACCACCTCAATTAAGAAGTTTGAACACATACAAACTATCAAAAATGAAATAAAGACATGATTGATCAGCACTTAAGAAATAAGTAACCTCTCATCACTTAAGAAGTTAAATGTTTTCCCGCATCTCTGCTGTTTATGGGATACGAGGTCAATAAGTTTTAAATTATGCCGATTATATATTTGTAATGCGTATACAACAACATTTTTGAATTCTTAACAAAGGCAGAAATAGAAGACACACAGGCCAAGCTTCTGTTCCCTGCCACTATGTGGTGTCTCAAAATCAACTCACTTAACTCTGTAACCTTGACCTCATTTCAGATAGTTTGAGCAGTTTTGCTGTTATAGTAAGGTGGCTGGGGCCCAAAATTGATCAAATTGTTCACTTGATGCGAAAAGCATGACGTTTTGTATGGATGCACATGAAGGGTAACTGAAAAAAATAACATTGATAGCAGCTTTTAAAATGGCCAGGGAGGGGGGAGGGAGGGAGAGTTTTTTTTTCCCCAAAACTACTTTTTTAGGTCTGTAACTCCTTAACTGACGACAAATCAAAAGCGTAATGTGAAGCAAAAACGTTCAGCAAACTCTTCTGGACAGGAAAGATTATAAACATCTTTTATGTAAAAGCAACCCTTGAACCCAAAATCATATTTAGAGTGTATCACCCTTAATTCGTGAGAACATGCCTTTTTTCAATTGGTTGTTATATGACTTTCATGTTTAAAGTGCTCTTGCAAGCCCACTAATAGCCCAAATTGGGCAAGCTTAGAATTTTCTGAAAGGTAGGGGATCTGTGCTTTCCATCAATTGTAACCGAAATTATTTAACTTACATAGGGACTGTTCTACACCCATTTAAAGGTGAAGAAGTAACGTCATAGAAGCAAACTGTATGGTGATTTTTTAATTCAAAGTGAGTAGCGAGCCCTCTAACAGCCCGAAATGGACTTGCTTGGGATTTTCTGAAAGGTGGGGATGTATTATTTCCTTCAGTCCTAACCGATATTGTAAAACTTAGATACGAACCGTCCTATGCCTATTTAAAGTGAAGAGGTAATAGCGTAGTGGTGAAAGTGTATGATGATTTTCGAATTCAAAGTTTTCTTGCGAGCCATCTAATTGCCCGAAATGAACACGTTTAGGATTTTCCGAAAAGCGAGTATAAATTCTTTCCGTCAATGCTAACTGAAATTGTTTTTCCTACGTACAAATATAAGCATTACAATGGCGCTTTAAAATTGAAATTAGCCACTACACCAATTACAGCTACACCTTTAAACGGGCGTAGGACGATCACTATCTAAGTCAAAAAATTTCGGTTAAGATTGATTTGACGAATAGATCCCCACCTTTCAGTAAATCGTAAGCTTTCCTATTTCGGGCTATTAGAGGATTTGCAAGAGCACTTTGTACACGAAATCACTATAACATCCAACTGAGAAAAAGAGCGCTCGTGCGAATTAGGGCGACGTACTTTTAAATGCGAATTTGGGGTTCAAGGGTTGCTTTTACATAAAAGTTATATATCACCTTTCCACTCCATACTTGTGTGCTGAAGGTTTTTGTTCCACATTACGCTTCAGATTTGTTGACGGTTAATGAAATATAGTCGAAAAACCAGGTTTTTTTCTTTTGGGGGGGGGGGGGGG
>JAHWFP010222468.1:70575-84341 GCA_023313725.1 Lithobius niger | reverse complement strand
ATTTATAAAAGGACCTTTAGCAGTTTAATCCTTACCTGCAAACCACCATAGCTCACATTTAACCCTAACCCACAATGCCCCTTTCCTAAAATTTAATAAATACTACACAAAAAAAATTACCCACACAAGGACTTGAACCCAGTCCCATCTGCACACAAAGTGAACGTTATACCCACTGAGCTACGGTGGTAGATAAAGTTAATAGAGTTGCAAGGAAAGGCTTAGTAAAATAGTTGATTAATAATAAAAACTATATTTGAGAAACAGATTCCAGTCAAACTTGTAACTAATAAGCTGATTTGGAACCTGTTAAATAAAGTCCTTTTTTTTTTGTTGTTTAATTTCTAAAATTGTTTCAACTTTTTTTTTTCATTGGCTGTTTACTTGCTAGGGCAAAAATAGGGTAACTGAAGTTTGGAATTAGGGTTAAATTAAGCATTCTAACTGAATTAGGCCATACACAGTCTATTGGGAAGGAGAAGGAGGCTTTTCCTAAAGCTCTGTTTGCCATAGCAATCTTAATTTAATGTGTCTATTGCACATGACTTTCATATTTTAGCATATTTTGACAATCCAGTACATATTCGAAGTGTCCTTTAACAGCTATACAACGCTGTTTAATGCGTGTTGATATATCACAAACCGTTCTTGAAATATCTTCGAAAAATTCTGAACAAACTGGAATTTTTTCACTCTTTTTACAATAACTTTTTTCAAAATTTAACTGAATTTTACAATCAAGTACACAATTCGAAGCGTCATTTTTAGAGCAACATTACTTAGTTTACTATGTGTCGATATCACAAACCGTTCTTGAGAAAACTTCGAAAAAGTTTGAAAAAACTGGAATTTTTCGGCATTTTTTCAATAACTTTTTTCAAAATTTAACTGAATTTATAATCAAGTACACAATTCGAAGCGTCTTTTTGAGAGCTACACAACACTGTTTACTATGTGTCGATATCACAAACCGTTCTTGAGAAAACTTCGAAAGAGTCTAAACAAATTGAAACTTAGATAGTTTGAGAAATTTTGCTGTATGTTGAACATTGAAAGCAAGAAATAAAAAAATGTATTTTAAATTTAGCGTTTCTTTACATTGCAGACTTCAGTCATAACCTTATATAAGAGAATTTCAGCCGTACATTTTTTATCAGCCTTTAGGAAAATTATTTGCGAGCTAAGTAAATGTCATACTGGAAGCATTTCGTCTTAATTTAGTGCTTGCTGAGTAATCGTGAAAGCCCACGTTTTCAATGGTCATTATAAAAAAGTGCTTCATAGTAATCTTTTTAAACTTTTAATTAATTCCTTTCTTGCAAAACATACTATCATAAACTAAACGTACATATTTCAAAAAATCAATTTTAAGGTAACACTTTGGAGAAACCCAAACTTCCCAGCTTAAAAAGATAGGAGATGCATATGGCTGCCACCAGGGGTCAGCATATGGTCTGCGAGCCACGGCGTCTGACTTTCTTGGCATTGAATTGTAAAATAATTACTTACCTTTTGCGTTTAATACTTTCCTTCCTTTTTGAATATTTTAATCCTTATTTATTTATTTTGAATTGGGATAAACTCCAATAAAACAGCCCTCTAGCTTTTGTGGATATTACAGCTAAAAATGTTTGCGTACTCAGCCTGTAACCAGACTAAAACTAACTCATGCTACTTAATTTCAAATTATACCCCTCGCACTATGCACTCGGTCTATAATTGTAAAATAATTAGCATTCATTAGTTTTAATTTTTATTTGAATTTGAATTTATTATTATTAATTAGAAGCAACTACAAGGACAGTCAAAAAAGTGACAATCCCACAGACCACAAGAGCAGATGTCCGCGTGTGAATTGAGTCGCACAGACAGCAAATCAAGCAAACACAAAGGAAATATATTTCCATTAGGCAACAAACAGCATTACACGCGAGAAAATATTTAACAAAAAATTTTTTACATAATTATAACAATAAACTAAAAACAAAAAAGAACAACAACAACTTAAGCAAAATTGGAAAGATAAGAATAAAAAAAAATAACAGCACAAGCGTAATCCAAGTAAAACAATAGCAAAATACTTTGCCGCAAAAATCGAAGAATGCAAAAAAAAAAACACCAAAATATTTAAATTTAGAAAAGTTTAACTCACAATATTGAACAAATTTTCTAAGGTTGGTGGGTTTAGAACAAGTATAGCAACTTAAAAAAATGTTTCTTAAATGATGACATCTCATTCAGTTTCGTTTCTGTGAACAAGGAATTATAAAACTTACTACCCAGAAAGTAACTGCATTTGTGGAGTTTTTCCTTAGCAACTTTACGTTGAAAAACGTATAAACACGATTTGCTTTTAGTGTGATAATCAGTATATAGACGAGTTGGGAAGTGAGCACCGTTTTTCCGAAAATTAATTAGTTCTGTAGACATACAGATGGCGAACTGGCAGAATATTTAGCTGTTGGAAGATAGGAAAAGTATGATAAGGTTGTTTCTTGAACATAATCGTTCTAATAATCTACCCTCTTGCAGTTAAATAACAGGATCAACAGCATTCGTGTAAGTGCCACCCCAGAATAATACTGCGTATTGCAAAAAAAGATTGAGCCATGACAAAATAAAATATTTTCAGTGATATTTTTTTATAAAATATTTTAACTATATATAAAATATTTTCTAACTGTTCTGTGTTCGGACAAACAAATCTTTTGGATTTCGTGCTGTGCACCCTTTACACTGATAATCATTAAAGTATTATTATTATTATTATTATTATTATAATAACTTATAATACCTTTAAATAATAATAACTTTAAATAACTTTAAATAACTTTAAATACGTGTGGTTCCGTAATGGAAAAATTATGATGAGGAAGAACGAACAGGTAAAAGAAGTGAAAATTATACGTGAAGAAAATGACCTAGTGAATTTGCAAGACACAACAAATTCGTAAATATAATATTTGACTGTAGCAGTAAAATAAAAGAAAGAATCAAAGAAGATGTGGGTAACAGTAACAATGTGAAACTAATAAATGTAAATATTAGAAGTCTAAGGAAAAACTGGGACTTGATGAAAAAAAAATTATCAGATATTAATATAGATTGGGAACTAATTATCTTGACAGAGATAAATATAAAAAAAGAAGAAGAGTCAATGTATAATATTGAAGGGTATGTAAGGAAGACACTAACAAGAGAAACTACAAAAAGAGGAGGAGGGATAATGCTATTTATCAAAGATGATTTTGAAGTTAAAGTAAATGAATTTGATTGGGATGATAATAATATAATTGAAATTGATTTGGACAAGGAGAACATAGAAAATAAAATTAGACTTATAGCTATATATAGAAAACCAAATACCAGTAAAAGAGTATTTATAAAAAATTTAAAAGACTTGATAAAAAATAACAATGAAAAATGTGCATTTCAAATAATAGTTGGAGACATAAATATTGACATATTAAAAAACACTGATGGTGTTGAAGATAAACATGAACAATTATTAATCGATAAATATGAAAATACATTAGCTGAACTCGGATATGATAAAAAAATTGATTCACCAACAAGAGAAGAAATTGTATTTAAAAATGGAAAATACATGATACAAAAATCGTGTATAGATCATATTTATGTAAGACATAGATTAGGTGACGCAAAAGGAGGGACACTTACTGAAAAAATTTCTGATCATAACTTTATAATGTGTTGGATGTGGAACAAAGATAAAAGTGATACTAAATTTATAGCAAAAACTGTAGAAAATGAAAAGTATGTCAAACTACATCATCATAAGATTATAAAAGAAATGAATGAAATAAACTGGGACTGTTTAACTGAAAAGACTTGTCCGAACGCGATTCATAATGAAATCATTAACAAAATAAACAGTATTTATCAGGATAATGTAATAAAAGAAACTCCTAATAACAAAAAAATCTATAAAAAATCAGAAGAAAAAAGAAAGGAGTGGTTAACAGATGAGTTAGTAAAACAAATAAACAATAAAAATAAACTATGGAATAAAATCAGGAAAACTGAAGAAATTACCGAAGAAATAATTACAACTTATAAAACATTAAAAAGGGAAATTAATAAAAAAATTAAAGAATGTAAACAAAATTATTATACAATAAAATTAAGTAATTTGCAACAAAATAAAAAAACTATATGGGATGTTGTTGATGAAGTCACAGGTAAAATCAAAAAAGGAAATATTGATGTAGACATAAGAAACACATTTAAAACAGAAACTGCTATAGAAACAGCTAACGATTTTAATGATAGTTTTCTAAGTCAGGTACCAATCTTAAAAGAAAGTGTGAAGCGAGAACACACGGACTACAAAAAAGGGAAATACCACAGAGAACTAAATAAGGCACCAAAACCAAAAGATACTTTAATAAAAAAGACAATGTATTTAGATTTTGCAGAGGAAAATGAAATAATAACAATAATTAATGAACTGAAAAAAACAAAAGCAACAGGAATTGATAAAATTCAAACTGATCACATAAAGCAATCAAAAGTAAATACAGCAAAAGCAATTAAAATTCTTATTAATGCAATGATTGAAAATGAAATCTGGCCAGATATGCTGAAAATACAAATAATCAGACCAATATATAAAAAAGGTTTAAAAACAGATAAAAATAACTATAGACCAATAGCCTTGCTTTCAATTATTGACAAAGTAATAGAAAAATTCTTTGCAAACAAAATCAGACAGTTTTTAGAAAAAATGAAGCTATTATCTAAAAATCAATACGGATACACACAAAATAAAGGTGCAACAGATCTATTGGTTGAAATCAATGAAATTATTACGAAGGCGTTAAATGAAGGGAAGTATGTAGGAGTCATTCTAGTGGATTTACAGAAAGCATTCGATACTTTCGACCAAAACATATTATTAAAAAAATGTGAACAATTAGGATTAAGAGGAAAAATACATAACATTATAAAAAGTTATCTGAAAAATAGACTAACGACTGTACAATTAAATGGAAAAAATAGCAAACTAAACAAAATCGATTTTGGTGTACCACAGGGATCAGTGTTAGGACCCTTGTTATACTTAATTTATACCAATGATATTTCAAACAACTTAGAAAAAACGCAAACTTATTTATTTGCCGATGACACAATTCTAATCTCAATAAACAATAACTATTCAGAAATGATGAACAATTTACAGGATGATTTTAATAAATTAAATGACTGGTTCATAACAAATGAATTATTCATTAGCAAAGAAAAAACAATCCAAATAGACATAAATGTGCCAAAGATGAATAAATTCAAAGAAATGTATATTATTAAACATTATGGGAACTGTAAAAACTTAAATAATAATACATTAACTAATGGATGCAATAACAACTGTTTAAAATTGGAAAAGAAAAAAGATGCAAAATATCTAGGGGTCAACATAGATACAAACTGGAATTTTAAACCTCATATCTTACGTGTTATAACAAAATTAAGACAAATTTTACCCAAATTATATCAATTAAGAAGTATTTTAAGCCCAAAAAATAAAAAAATTGTGTATGATGCGTGGGTAGGGAGTGTACTGAGATATGGACTTGAACTTTATGGGTTCACAGCGGATTATCTGATAGAAAGACTACAAAAATTGCAAAATAAAATAGTCAAAATATTATTTGGAAATGAAATTAAAAAAAGTCTACTAGTGATATATATAAAGAAAACAGAATTTTAAAATTAATAGAATTGAGAAACTACACCGTAATTACAAAGAACTATTATTCTAATGCTTACAAACAACATAACATGCATAACTCCAATTATTTACGAAAAAATAAACAAATTTTTACAACACCAAGAATAAGTAACGAATATGGTAAAAGAAACAAGCAGTGGTACATACCACACATTTTCAATAAATTAGATAGAAATTTGATGAACTATAAGAGTATAAAAGAACTAAAAAAACCATTGATTGAAAGGTTAATAATGAAATAATGCAAAAAATGATTCTATTATTACTATATTGTTTATTCTTTTTTTCCGCATTGTTTTGTATTTAGGTATTTCAGATAAATAATGTATATATAAAAGTTAATAAGATTGTTTTTGTTTAATATAATGTTTAATGAAAATATTTCTATCATGTATCACCAATGGTGAAGTGTTGAATATGTATGAATGTTCGTTGAAAAAGATAGTATTTGAATCTCACACAAACTATCAATGATAGTTTCGAGGATTACGATGCATCCCCGTATTGTAATTGTAATAAAGATTATTATTATTATTATTATTATTATTTTAATAAGCTTTAAAAGGACATTCGTCCCAGCACAATTTTTCTCGATCCACCACATCAAGTATGGTCACAAAGGATATATTTCCTTACCGTTAGTCAATCCCTTGCTAAAAATCCGTTTTAAAATATGTAGTCTAGGAGATTTTCTGTTGAATAACTGTTAAATATATTTACTATTAAGGAAAATATAACTATATTTACTGTGGGACGCACGTATATGATCCTTTGCACGCTTACAATAACCATGATGTTTCATCTCTCTGTGTGCATGTACTAATTTGCTAATATTATCATGAGATCAAAAATCTACAAGACAATGCGGTAAAAATGAAAAATTAGTTATTCCAATAGATTGCCGAAGCAAAATTATAAAGAAACTAGCCTAGAAAATTATAAATTGTGATACTAAAATACGAGAATCATTCCGGTTTGTGACGCACAATTAATGCGTTCATCCTGGTTCGTCTATTAGGCGCAATGCCAACTGAGACAGCAGCTGCGTTCTTCGCTGCGAGAAACGCAGCTACTAACTCGGTTGACCTTGGCGATGGTACATGCGCGGATGGCGATCAGCTCGTGGCCGTTATAAGGTAGGCCGGATGTTGCTTTAAAGTAGTAATTATTATTCTGCGTGTACAGTGTCCATCTTCTAGTACTATCAAGGCTATTTTCTATGGTTTTTACTTGTGTTTGCCACGGATGTATGTGTCGGAATGATTTGTGAGACCATTGTGAGTCATTTAACATCTGGGATTCACAAACTGACAGTTGACAACTGGAGAGCAGCTAACGAGCTAAACGCTTGCCGACAAAGTTTCCGTATACGATGTCAGTAACTTGCGATCATCCATGTATATGACGACAACTGAAAAATTACTAAAGAACATTACGAAAGCTGACTTTCAAGGAGTTTTTTTTTTAAATCTTCGTATTAGCGAAGCGATCGGTAAACTCGCTACTAAACATCTATGTCACTGAATGTTACGAACTATTGACTATTGATGTAGTTGTGTATATCTAAAATATTTTGCAGTGATGACTATAAGTAGCATGATTGCGCAGATCCTATCAGTACGTCGGAAGAGGATTTTTTTTCATCATGTGTGCTGTGCAAGAGGAAATACCATTACGACTGTACAGGTTTAGCATCTTCTAGTGTAAAAACTATGGGAAGATAGAAATAAGAGATATGGCTCTGCAAAAATGTAAAAAAAAATCGAAAATAAATGAAGACGACATCATAGATTATAATGAGGAAGAAACAAGCAGCTGCAGCGACTACCTATAGTCGCAACCGGTCTTCCGTATAGTTTCGTCACTTCCAATGTTGAGTCACACACCTGTATCACGCACTGCACCAGCGATATCTATTATATAATCTAAAAGCAGTAATCATCACAATTGCCGGTTAAATATGTGTTAGCTTTAAGGCCTATTTTATATTTTAGGCGTAATTGTCAGCCTTTAGGCCTAATTTTTACTTGCCGTTTTATTTATTTATTTATTTATTTATTTATTTATTTGCATTTACCTATTCATTTTAGCAACATGGTGCATTTCCGGGCACAGAGTTACCGTGTTACAACGTTATGTGGAACGTATATAGATCAGTGGAAGGGCAGTGACTGGAGAGACGCAATGTAGAGACGATGTCGTAATATATAGCGTTGTTGTTGAAGCCAGCAGCGACTCGTACTTGGCGTTGCCATGGTAACATGGTTTTAGGTCTAATTTTCAGTTTTTAGGCCTAATTTTTTAACTGCAGTTTTAATTTCGTTAGACAGCAGATAGGCCTAATGGAGAATCTGGTTCGACGGTAAGCCTATATTCATTCATGCAACAATACGACGAGCCTCTTATAGGCGAAGGCTGCTCGTTATTCTTATGATTTCACTTCGACGATCAAATGTTATTATTTCATTTGGTTACGGCGAGGATGCTTGTCAGCTAAAACGAAGTACCGATGTTTTAGTTTGCCGTGTTTTTAACTTAACTTTTGACACTGAATCTAAAGTTGTAAACAGTGGTCGTCTCTATCTGGTACCGTTTCAAAGTTTTAAAAAGCGACGGACGGACGGACAAAGTCGTTGCAATAGTCTTCTCAACCGGTAAGGATGTACGGAAGACTAAGAGAGAATGCATCTCCTGAAAGTGACGGTAAGCCAATAAACCGCACAAACGAAACAGCAATACGAAAAATAGAAAGAAGATTATAGAAGACATTATGAACGTAAACGAAAAGATATTGGAAGGAACGAAATCCATAGAAAGAAAATACGAAGAAACGAAGAAAGCAAACGAAGAAATATCGAATTTGGCAATAGAAAATAATTGTAAAAAAAAAAAACGGTGAACCTGAAAAAGGAAGAACTGACTAGACAAGTCTGAAAACTAAAGTTGATAAATTGAAAAAGAAAAAAAAAACATCAACAAGAAGCTGACCAGTACAGCCGAAATAGGACCACCGAATTATTTAACGCTGACACTGAAGAAAACGAAGATTTCAAAGATACAGTGCAGAAACTTGCCTACGGATTAAAGATAGAACACTTCCGTTGCTCTAACCAGGGCTCTCTACAGTATACTGGTCGGATCTTGGATGCAAAATAACATTACGAGACTGGGTTGGCAATATGGCCACAAAAGTGCCGCTGATACGATTGATTTGTACAGTTGCCGCATTTTGTCAACCGAGGGCGACACCCTCCATATAATTTCCCAACGAACGTGTCGCTTTTTTTTTTTTTTTGTAAACATAGAGAAATAGCTTAACTGTGGCTGACTGATATTTAAAAAAAAAACTATTTAAAAATACTTTTATAAATAATAAAAATTTGCCGCCAAAATCTACGCAAAAATTAAAATTATTATTTCGGAAACCGCCACTAGCTGCCACTAGATGTCGCGTCTCTCCGTACAAAGGTGCTATACCTCGAAGAACAGACCTCGAAGAAATGAACCAGACGTGGCGGCCATTTTGAGTGCCACCTAATATCGTTGTATAGCGGGCCAGTTAGTTTTCATGGCCATGCTCTAACATTTTAACAAGATGCACCGACTGCCCACATGAAATACGGATAAAACAGACACACTGAACTAATACAATTCAAAAGTCACGAGCTTCGCGACAAATGGTTAAATGGAAAGCAAGCAAGAATCGCAAATCGTGAATTTTCCAGAATGACAAAAAGACCAAAGCCTACGTAAATGAGCATCTTATACCATTCTACACAATGCTAATTTGAAAAAAGAACAGGGCTTGAAAAACTAATTGAAGTTATTTGATTCAAGGGAAGAAACAGAAGAAGTTGGGGGTGGGAGGGATGAGGCTTAATGGCACGTCGACAGCAATGTAATTAGTGCCAACCTCAGTCACAGTGCGGTATGCAGCCTAAATGGAAAAGAAGGAAAACAATAGTAATAACGCTAGATAAATAATTCGAATATCTGTTTGTGAATGATCTTTGCAAAATTCGAGGACTCGGGCAGGCAATTCCACGTATCAACCACAAGAAACATTTTCTGTGTACCCATGGAAATATTAGGACTTGTCGTGGCAATTGGAATAATTTTCTTATTAACATAGAAAAATCAAACTGCAATTAAGATTTTATTACACTTCCTTAAATTAATATTCCCGGTGATGAAGTTGTTAACCACACTCTTGACAACTACGAAAGTACATATAATATGAAACATATAATATGGTGACTTTAAAAAAAAAATAAATAAGTTTATGAATGTTGAATACAAAAAGGTGACAGTTATTAATAACGATGCTATTGAGCTAAATCTAGAATTTGCGAGTGAACATTATACTAGAATTATTGTATTTATAAAAAGCCCTAACATCTTTTTATCAAAGCCATAAAAAAATACATTCAAAGATGATGATGCAAATGTCAATAAAAATGTTATTAGAGATTTAAATTTTAGTATTTTGCAGTATACCAGGATGCCTCTAAAAAAAAGAGATATCGAAAAATTTGGAAATCTTATTGCCTATTACGGCTACATGCAAGAAATTGATTCTGAGCTAAGAGAAGAGATTAGATTGAATAAATTAACGAAGTCCTGTTTAGATTTGGTGTTTACTAAACCCTAATAAAAGTGTCTTGCAAAGGTAACGTAATCAAGCAAATACCAGCAGACCATTACTACCCAACCTTTGATGTATGACAAGAAATTAGTATAGAACATAAAGACCGTGATTTGCATTATAAATTCAATAACAGAAATATCGAGAAACAATTACGAAATGTTAATTTGGATTTCTTAAAGAAAATAAAAAATGGAATGTTAAGAAACAACTTTAATAATCTACCCAAATAATAAAATTCCAAAACACATTGCTGAAACTAAACATAAAAAAATTAAAAATGACTGAATAAGCAAAGCGCTTGTAGAGAAGTAAAAAAAAACCGACAATATACTCAAATACGAAAAGCTAACTTGATTAGTTCATAGTGGAATAACAGAAGAATGCTCTCAAGAAGGATGTAACAAAACTTATTTAAAAAAAAATCCAAACAAGATTATTACAGTAGACTTTTTCAAAAGCACTCAAAAGACAACAAGAAGGTTTGGGATAAAATAGAAGCATTAATAGAAAAAAAAGATAAGAGGATAGAATGGACCAATAGTTAAAAAAGAATTTTTGATGGTGAACCGAGTAAAGCTTATTGTGAAAAATTTGTGAAAAATGTCGTTTCTTTGGAACTGAAACTTAGATATACAAAGCGTATTAGTAAATTTACCACCAATTACAGCAACTTCAACTAAAAAAAAAACAGAAATCAATAACAGCACAATCGGCAACTAAAAGCAAAATAATTCATATTCTTCAAAATTTGAAAGCAAAAATATATCATCTAGACACGATGGATTTCTTTTGGAACAGTTGTTAGAACGAAAGTAAGCAAGTGAATTTATGACTTCATTAATTAATTCACTTATTGAGTCTGAAATCTAGCCTGATCGGCTAAAAATACAAATTTTGAGACCAATTTATAAAAAGGGTGACAAATACTTTTTAATAACTATCGACTAATAACACTTCTACCTGCCTTAAATAAAGTTGTAGAAAATTTTTCACATTGCAAATTGATAACTTCTTAAATAAGATTGCACTTATAAGTAAAATGCAGTTTGGATATCGAAAAGGAATCAGAACACATGATCCCTTGAGACCATACAGTAATATACAGTATACAGTATGTCCCAGAAGTCCCGTCCACCCAAAATAATGGGCTGCATACTGGATACGAGTTGGTAATAACAACGTACTCGTATACGAAATCACCTATGGCGAATCCGATGATGGTTCCCGAACTGACCTTGGAGGTCGTCTTCAAGGTTATTCAAAATTTATCTCCTAAACTATTCAAGATACGGGCATAAAGTAGATTAGAAAGTTGTTGGGGATGATACCATAAGTTCAACAAAGGAAATAGAACTGAAATCGCAAACACGGAAGATATGGGCAATACAACTTGGACACTGCAGGGTAGCCAACCAAGGGGCAGCGATAAGCAATCACTTGTTGCATCATCACGTGGTTGTGTACTTAGCACTAACGATCGACTAGAGGAAATCCTGTGCCTGATTTCGGTAATTGTATGAAAGCAGGGGCGAAAGCGCATTGGGGTTCCTGGGCACGTGCCCCTCCATCCTCTCCACCCAATGAAGTTTGGTGCCCCCAAAGAGCAAGTTTGGGAACACTCCAAATACTTTCTTTTAATGGAATTTGCTCGTGCAAATTAAAAAAGTAATGAAAAATCTTCAAACTTTAGGTACTGCTCCCCTCTGCTCCGAGTGGCTATCGGTAAGGTGCACCACTAAGTGCAGAACAATAATAAATCAACCGCTATGGCTAAAAAGTAGGATTTCGTGAATATTTTCTGTTAATTTATTTTATCTATTTAAATTTGTTTTGCATTATCGTATTTGTGTTATCACCTTAACGCAGTGAACGAAACTTGTATTCATGAGAATGTACATGTATTTTTCTACCTACGGATTGGTGTTCTGTTTATGGTGCACCTTCTAGATATCCATTTTCAGTGAGCCTCCGTTTTCAGCTTCAGTTCGTTACATGCTTGCTGGATGGATTGTTTTCTACATAATCTTTGCTTCAAAACATCTTTAAACCTAACAAAGGCTATGAAATAACTGTATTTAATCACTTTCTAGGCTTATCGCTCGCTGCCCCTTTGTTGGCTTCCCTGTAGGGTCCCCGTTGTTTTGCCCATATTTTCTGTTTTTACGGCGGAATTTCAATTCTGTTTACTTTGTGGGCCTTGTGTTATAATCCCAAACAACTTTCTAATTTACTTTATGTCCGTATCTTGAATAGTTTAGGAGATAAATTTTGGATGACCTTGAAGACGACCTCCAAGGTCAGTTTGGGAACCATCATCGGATTCGCCATAGGTGATTTCCTATATGAGTACGTTGTTATTACCAACTCATATCCAATATATAGCTTATTTAGGGTCGATGGGACTTCTGGGACATAGTGTATAATATTATTAGAGCTCTGAATACGGAAAGGCAGTTGGCGCAGTAATGGTCGACCTTCAATAAGCGTTTCATACCTTGGAAAAAGATAAATTTATTTTTAAAAAAACTTTATGATATTGGTATAAAGGGTAAGATGGTCGATATTCTTGTTAACCACTTTCATAACAGGACACGTAGTGTAAAATTAAAAGATGAAAATAGTTTCTGTCATGAAGGAAACTATCGAGTACCTCAAGGGTCAATGCTTGGACCGCTTTTATTTTTTATGTACTTTAATAATTTGCTAGATTGGAACAATACCCTGAATTTTGAGCAGACGACATATTTATGCACTCGATACATCGAGATTATAAATATACGATGCAAAAGCTGCAGGAAGACTGATAATTTGACAGATTATCTAAAAACTAACGAACTGATATTAGCATTGAAAAAAACTGCCTTTATGCCGTAAACCACTTTACACACTTTTATTGAAAATAAAAATCCACACTCAGGAATCCCTTATACGATACAACTGCCACTGCAGACGACTTAATATTGTTAAATCTGCACGATATTTTTGTGTCTTACTGAATACTATTGGAAGTTTTACAAACATATTGACGAAATTATCGGCAAAATTAGAAACGTTATTCCTATTTTTTATGAAGTTAAAAAATTAAACCCATTGAACATTCCTAATTCATAAAACCCACTGAACATTCATAATAATAATAAAAAAAAACTTCTGTTTAAAGCAATGAATATGTCAGTGATCAGATATACGCAGTAACCCTTTTTGGCAAGAGTAGCTAAGTTTTTTTTAACTAACTGATCCGGTTTGAAACTAAACCACAACTAAAACCAAACCTAAAACTAACAACATAATTCGAAACTAGAAAATAAGCCTACTTTCTGGCGATTGCGAGGAGAAACTAGGAACTAACCAACGTGATAACGTGAT
>JAHWFP010222468.1:35914-70565 GCA_023313725.1 Lithobius niger | reverse complement strand
CCTACTTTTCCCATGGAAGGGGAAAAGTGCAAACAGCAAGGAGGAATGGAAATGCAAAAATGACGAATGAAAAAAAAAGCAAGCAGAAAAAGAAAAAAAGGGGAAAAGACAAAATTAATACTGAGGAAGAAAATGAAAGTGAAGCAGAGCAGCAAACAGATGACATGGAAGAAAGGGAGAAAGAAAAAAGAAATAAGAAAGGAGGAAAGATGAAAGCAAAAAAGGAGAAGAAAAACTCAATAAACCGATAGAAAATGAAACTGAAAGAAAAATCGAAATGCAGCAGCTGATGACAACAATAAATGGAAGAAAAAATTGATAAATTAATAGACATGTATATGACAAAGTCACAAAACTATGGGAAGAAAATGAAGAAATTAGAAAGGCACTGAATTTTGTTAGCCAAGAACAAATAGACGTGAAAAAACAGAAATGATGAAATGAAGATGTAAAAAAAGAAATGGACGCACGACTTGTACAACTTGAAAATAAAGGGGAAAAAGACCAACATTAATAGAAAAAAAAACTACAAAAATTAACACTTAAACCTCAAGAAAAAGAACAATATGACAGAAATCGGAACGTGGAGATACGGCAACTAGATCGTGAGTTCACCTCGTCTCTTTATTGTACCATTGTTACACGTCGCAGCATTGTGACATTTTCATATTGTTAGCCGCTCCGCCTCCAATACGCCTCCGGTCCAGTTTTTGAAGATTCTCGTACGCAAACGAACTCTAATATGGCCGTGTCAATATGTTGAATGTTTTCCCTTTTGGTTTTTCCTCTTGGTATTAAAGTTCAGACTTTACAGAAATGTCTGGGGATTTAAACTTGTAAAACGTGAACCTAAAATATTTCTAGGGACCCTCTATTTAATGGAATATTGAATCCAATGAATAAAATGTTTACCGAGTTGAAGAGTGCTTTCAACAATTGTCCAGACTCAAAACCACAACTTTTTACGATTTTCCTGAAGGTTAAAAAAACACCAGAAGGCATACACTTAAGTACACATTTTTTTCATCTTTAACCATCGGATAGGAAGTTGGGTTGTCCACATCATTAATTTTCCCGTCTTTGGTTAAGCAACGTTTTACCCTTGCTGCTAACTGCTTGTGATACGTTCGAAATTGTAGCGTTTATAACGAAACAAAAACTGCCGAATCGCGGACTCTAAAACGCTGCAGCGTGATGCTCGAAAAGTGCACTTCTTCTGGGTATAGAAAATCATTTAGCACATGGCATCTCAACTCCTCGACACATAATGCCGCAAATACAGGCTTACGAATTTCCAACGCGAAATTCAGAGCCAGTTAGGATAGTCCTGGACTCGCAAAGCAAAAGCCGTAGTAGCCGTCTTGGGTGAAGCATGGACGTTCAATGTTCCACGCCATATTTGCGCCCTGAGATGTGTGTAGAACGGTTAAGCAGCAAGGATATCAGTCACTTTAAGCCCAACCAACTTCAATTCTATTCTTAATTTGTTTCGCAGTACTGTAAAGCTAACCACGTTTTTGTTATTTTGTCAAATTCTGCTAATGCGGGGTCATTTAGGGACCAGTCATTATATTTATTTATGTCTGGGAAGGGGACTGGAAGAATTGACAATGTGACCTACAAATTTTAGATGACCAACCCCTCCCCCCAACGCAGAAAGTAAGCTTTTCTTACGCATGTTCACACTGTAAAAACTAAGCATCTTAAAATTTGTAAGATGCATCTGAAATTCAGTTGTTTGGTTGATGAGCCTCCTGAAAATGGTAAAACCATCCTAATTTAAGACGCAATGGATCTGTGCTTTAAAGATTTAAGACACCACCAGTGTAACATGAGTCCCTAATTTCAGACGTGTTTCATTTAAGATGCCATTAAACGTAAGATGCATCTTATTATCAGATGGAAGACACGCGAAATAAATATTTTAAGATGTTTAGCTCTTTAAGACGCCATAGTTTTCAGTTGCCAAATTCATGCAGCGTATAAGATAGCAGTAATTTCAGATGTCCACGCAGTTAGATGGTTTATTTTTAAGTTGGAAAAGAGAGAAAATTGGAAAATTGTAAGATGGCAATTTATTTTAAGTAGGGTAACCGGTAGGAATGGCAACATTTTAAGATGTCAACCTATTTTAATCTACAAAACGGGAAACTTGCTAATATATTAAGACGGTAATTTTTTTTAAGTTGTGAAACTAGCAAAGATGCCATAGTTTTGAGACGGCACAAAGCATTAAATCGGAAACGAAGTGAAGTTGTCAATATTTTAAGGCGGCAGTTTACTGAGTTGGAAAATAAATGATTGTAGTGTTTTAGATGGATAACGTATTTTCGGTCAACACAACGCACAATATTATTTGGACCTCAATTATTTCAATTAAAACTCCGCTCATTGTTATTAAATGCGAACAGGAATTTCAAAAAAACCTATTTTTATGTACTTCTTTTTACAATACTTATTCCGTAAATAGCACACAGTGAAGGCACGCAAAGAACCAACTATACAATAACACATTAAAGATTCATAATTACTTACACATTATTATAATAAATACATAGCTTTGACAAAAAAAAATATCCGTCTCCTTACCTCTTCCCCACCTCCTTCCCCTTTTTCTACTCGACTTATACCAACCTCATCCCTCTGGTTTCCTTTTCATACAGATGAATGTTGAAAATAATATCTTCAACATCATCGTAAAGATGCCTAGGCTGCCAGATTTGAACAGATAATATTATAAACAAATGAAAATAAGATGGTCGAATTTAATAGACGTCATCGTAATGAGATGTCAGCATTATAAGATGCCAGATATGTAAGATGCCTGCCAAAGCATCTGCCTTTAAGATGCCAAACTGCTAAGATGGCGAAAACATCTTAAAAACGGATGCACAATTTTAAGATGCCAAAGCATCTTACTTTAAGACGTCAATACCGTCTTACTGTATAAGAATGCCAACAACGTCTTAAAAACGGATTCAAATTTTACATCTTAGTTTAAGATGCTTATTTTTTGCAGTGCAGTTAAAGGCCGGTTGCCACTAAATTAGCATTGCAGCATGTAGGCCTATCGAGTTCTCTCTCACATGAAGCAAAGGAATGCACAAAGCAAAACTTTTAAACGCAACAAACAAGCCACGTGACTCCTTAATTATGGAATAAAAATTTGGTACGCCCTCGTGCACCTGGAAACAAGCTATATATGTTAGCGATACTAATGTCACTAGATGGCGCCACGGAGAAATATAAAGAAAATCTCCTGGCGCCATCTAGTGACACTAATATCGTTAAACTCTACAGTTTGTTTCCAGATGCACGAGGGCGTACCAAGTTTTTGCTCAATAATTAATGAGTCACGTGGCTTGCTTGTACCGTTTAAAAGTTTTGCTTTGTGCATTCCTTTGCTTCCTGCGAGAGAGAACTCGATAGGCCTACATGCTGCAATGCTAATTTGGTGGCAACCGGCCTTTAAGCATAGATGATCTACTCTGACCTATTTAAACAATAGCATCTCGCACAGACAAAGTTACCAGTTGTGTGTAAAATGAGCCATGGATTAAAATATGTTTTGGAAACATTCAAGGAAGTGTTTTTTAACCCTTTGATGAATATTTAAAGGTTTAAATATTCACCAAAATGTTATATACAGTAGTGTCAAAATTCATAAAAGTATATTGCACGGTAGTGCCAATATGCACCCCTAAAATCAAAACCATTACATTGGCAGTAATAAGACGTTCGAGTCAACATATATCCATACCCTCCACGTCAACATTTGCCACGTGAAAAACATCATGGTACCAAAACAGTGGTTTTAAAGAACCACGCACTGGTTGACTCTAAAAGAACTATAAAATCTTATTAAACACTATATTATGATGGGGTGCTGGGGGTGGGGAGGGGGGGGGGAGGGGAGGGGTGCTCCCAAGAAGCTATATTTCGACATTTTGAGTGCTGAAATTCTGACTTACATTTTTGAGGCCTATGATAATTGTATGTTTCCTGTAGTTTGGTCAGGGATTATTTGACCCCGACCTTCCTTACTATGGCACGCCGTTTTATTTAAAAACGGCAATAGCAATAAGTGCTAGCAATAACGAAAATATAATTCCCGTTATCGAAATTTCTATTTCCGATATCGCAAATACAATTGCCGATATCGGGAATACTTTTTTTTAAATTTGCGATATCGGACTATAATTTGCGATATCGGAATTAAATTTGTAAAATATCAAAAATTATAGTTTCCAGTCTCGAAAATCGAATTCCCGATATAAAAAATTAAATTAGAACATCCAATAATGGAAATTCTATTTTCGATATCACAAATGCTATTTCCGATATCGGAAATTACAATTTCTGATATCAGGAATAAGTAGGCATTTCCGATATCGGGAATTCTATTTCAGATATCTAGAATTCTATTTCCGATATCGGAAATTCGAATTTAATTTCGAATATTAGGAAATAATATTCTGAATATCGCGAAATGGCTAGCATTTCCGACATCGGTAATTGAATTTGCGATATCAGAACTTGAATTTGCGATATCGGAAATTGAATTTGCGATACCGGAAATTGAATTTGCGATAATGAAAATTCTACTTGTGGATATCGGGAATTGGCTTCAATTTCCGATATTGCAAATAGCATTTGTGATATCTGCAATTCAAATTACGATATCGGAAAATGAAGTTTAATTTCTGATATTAGAATTAGAATAGTCGATATCAAAAATTGAATTTTCGATATCGGAAATACTATTCTGGCTATCAAAAATGCGCATGAATTCCCAATATCGCAAATGTAATTTTGGATATCGGAAATTGCATTTGCGATATCAGGAAGAGATATTCCGATACGGGAATTGTATTTTCGTTATTGGTAGCACTTAGTTTGAAATAAAACGGCGTGCCATACTTATCAAAGCCTAAAAAATTCATGCCTTCCCGCACAAAAAATCCACGAACCGCTCCCCCCCCCCCCCCCCCTCGTAACAAATAATTACCAGTCCCTTATGTATACGACAGGGAGGAGGCGAGTCACTTTAAATCCTCCAAATTCTGTTTCTTATTTTGTTTCATTAGGTAACCACTAATTAACCACTAATCAATCTCTTGCCATTTCCCTAATTCCGCTAACGAGGGTCCATTGTTGTAACAAACGAGGGGGTGAGTCACTTTAAGGCCGCCAGCTTCAGTTCGATTCTCTTTTGTTTAGTTAGACTGGTACCCAATCTCTTGTCATTTTGCCAAATTCCGCTAATGAGGGACCTTTTATTTTGAGGGTCTAATTCACTCGTGCGAGCAACGTGGACGGAATGTGACGTGTTTCGTGCGCTAAAAATAGCACTTTGGCTAGCCGACTTGGGCGGGGCGCGACGCCCGTCCCATATCAACGAGTGTCGGAGCTCAACGAACGTAATACCCTTTCCAAAAATAGCAACGCGCCCGTTCGCCGAGCTAAATCTGAAATACGGCCCTATTCCCACTTGGCATCGTGCCCGTTTCGCCGATTCACAATTCACCTGGCGGTTCCCAGCCCTCCAAGTCGGAATAGGGGAGGTCCAGGCGAGTGGTGACATCTCGCGGCGAATAATGGAAGCGCGACTCGGAAATCGCTGGTGTTGTCGTCATAGGACGGTGTGATGTTATGTTAACGCAGGTGCTTCCTATAACCATGATTTGGATTGAAGATGTAACAAAAGTGCATGAATTCGTTGAAAACTCGCGGTAGATTGGCGGGAGCGTACTGGCCAACTGAGAAAATGGGAGATTTCCCGTAGGGTTTATGTAAAGTGGCCTATTTGGCCTGCATCGTTATTCGACTCTTTAACGCGTATATTGTTTAAGAAGAAGTCAGAATATAGTTCAGCATCATTCTGTTATTAGCTGGGTGCATTTTTTCTGCCCATTGACGATTAACGTGATCTAATTATCTATAACGCTGTAGCGCCAGTGAAAGGGGCATATGACCTCCCGCACAAAAGGCAATACAAGTGGCTGTACTCACGTAGTACAGACGGAGGAACTCGTGGGACGACTGGATGCAACCCACATACTTTACTTTACTTTCTTGTGAGCCTTAGGCTTTCCCGTTATTAAACTATACTAAACTAATGAAAAAATAAAACATGGAGAGTATCCTTAAATTTAGTAAATCAGAAAACAAGTAGGACGTCATCCTAACACATATTTTAGTTGATACCTGCTTCCTGATGTTGGTGTTGTTTACTACGTTGTTACCATGCCGTACATGTTTTTTTTTTCCCCTTGTTACACTGATTTGATTGATTTTTTTTTAACCCAGCCTTACATCCTACTCTCTTTTGATGTTAATATCACCAGTTTTATTGGCCCAACGCGCGAAGTGGACAAGGTCGAATAATCGATTGAACTAGAATTTTGTGAGTCTGAGTTTGCCTGTGGGTTAGTCTGTTAGGAAAACGATAGCGGTAGCGTTCGCAATTTTGTTCTGATTTGGTTGAAATTTCACAACAGGGGAAGTTAGATGAACGAAGTTCACAAGCTCGGAGATTAAATTCTTACCTCAAATTTTATAGGGAGGGGGCCGAAATTCGAGGCAAAGCACTGGGCAGAAATTTAATAAGTGGACACAATGCAGCCATCATATACATATGTTTCAGACCTTTGTGCAATAAATATGCCTTAGTGGCCGAGTTAGCCTACTTACTACTAGGTATGATAGACATGAGTAACAAGGGGAAAGATACATGTTTATTAATACGACAGTTGTATTTATACAGCCATGATTGTAACAGCTGACTACTGGTCTAGACACACGCTAGTGTGTCGCCGCCAAGTAACTGTAGATTATCCCATTGAGACATCCGATTGTTAAAAATTGATTGTTAATGATAAAAAGGCGGCTCACTAGCAGACATGTGTCTGTTAACTGTAAGCAACTGAAAGCATATTTTGGCATGTTGAGGATAAATCCCAATGCGACAGAAATGTTTCAAATTGTGGAAAATGTAAGGGGAAGGGTCAGAGATTAAGAAAAACTAAAATTTAAAGGATGAGTGTCCACCAATCATTGAGAAAAAGATGCGTCAATAACGTTGTTTTTATGTTACTGTCTAGCTAGCTAGCTAGCTAGCTAATAAGATTTTTCCCATGTTAAATCCCATAGACTTTTTGCTCATGGCTAGCGCAAAATTGCGAAGACCTACGTACCTGAATTTTTGCACACGGATGCATGGTGATCTGAGGATGGTCCTTTTGTTGGTTTGGGGGTTGTAGGGGTCAGGACAAATGCGTGGGAGGGTTTTGAAATTTGCAACCGGCGAATTTAAATTTCGTTTCTTTTCCAAGTTGCAACCAAAGATTTTAAGCAACAATGGCTTGAACAATCAAGACTGGTCCTTAGATTTATTGTAAAAGCCTGGACGAACTAAAAACTGAACTATAACGAAGGACAAAATAAAGAAACGTTAACGTTACCATGGATTGCGTAAGAATAAAGGGATGCACGTTAGATGATGGTTACGCAACAATATGAGCATACACGAGCTAAGGGTTTTTTTTTGTTAATAACCCAAAAAACAAAATGCTTCGCGTTCTGCTGTGTTAGTAACAGAGACCTTCGGGTGTTTCTGCATGACTAAATGTGAAAGAAATCTTGAAAAATTAAGGGGAAGTTGCAGGGATAAACAAAACAACTGAAGGGGATGCGCTGATTGAGTGAGCGAAGCGAACGAAATCAGCGATTGTTAGTCAGTGTGTGCAAAAATGAGATTGAAGCATCCTAAACAGACGGTGTAACCTTATGTACGTTCACAGTCCTATGAAAGTTGTGATATCCACCCAAAACCAAAACTGGTAGAAAAACCCGCCAAGTTTCCAAAAACGGTCGGCCTTTGAAGGTAGTGATATCATTCCACCAAGGAAAGGCCGCCAAGGTTAATCCTATTAGCCAAGTTAATCGCACCGAATAATACTTTGGACGTTAAATGAAAACTTGAAGATTGCTACCGCTAGTAGCAATCTTCTAGTTTTCATTTAACTTTCGAACTATTAGTATGTGCGATTAACTTGGCTAATAGGATTAACCTTGGCGGCCTTTCCTTGGTGGAATGATATCACTACCTTCAAAGGCCGACCGTTTTTGGAAACTTGGCGGGTTTTTCTACCAGTTTTGGTTTTGGGTGGATAAAACTATTACAAGCCAGGGGAAAATAATGTACGGTAATTTATTATAGCATTCGGGCCCCTGCAGAATGCAGCTGTGGATGTTTTTTAGTCATTAGACACTTCTTGTTTGGCAGTTTGCAATTTAAGTTTAACGTTTACTATTTCATCGTGTACACGGTCTCCCTTGTTTTCATAACGACTTCTCAGTCCTAAACTTCCCTCACTTCCCTTAGGGTTTTCTACAAAATAACGGTTCAAAATAAACACGAAGTGCAGCCACGTAGGCGTAGTGCAATGGAGTCACCTAAAGGTGCCCCTACATTTGAACCAGATGTAATTACTTCTGATAAATCTATATTTGAAACGGACCATCTGACAGCAGGGGTGCTGCTGGTGCAAGGAATGCAGCCATTGACGCTCAATCTAATAACCCCACTAGTGTGAATGTTTCTGCTCACCAGTAACCGTTGGATAATTCAGTGCCTTCAAAAACAACATACAAGGATCTTATATAGAGATATGTTTCAACTGACCCAGCTGCATATGCAGGATTAAAATGATCAATGCAGCAAATGTGGCTATCTTGACATTGGAAGGGTCAGAGCCATATGAAAACTCATTCATTTCCAGCGAGAAAGCGCAAAACATTCATCACGAAGTGGTTCAGCATTGAATTATAATAAGAATCTAAGTGCAAAAGAAAATGGCTTGTTCACAATTGTAGCAAGGACTGCACATATCGTGTAGCGTGCCTAATGTTCGGGTTACCTGGTGACAGATCAAATTGGTCTCACAAAGGATATGCAGCTTGAATATCAGGAAATGGCCGTAGGGATATTGAGTTGTATGAAACATCTACGCAACACACACCATCACAAAACATCACCCCAGACTACTCGACTTCCGTGGCTAAACCATTACATGTTCGGAAAGGGTTTTAATTGACCAATTAAATGCTTTAATTGACCATCACCAAGTGGTGTTGTCCGTTATTGTTGAGTGCTGTGGATTTGTATGTACGGAATTAATGTTAGCATTTAGGAGGAAAGATTTCCGAAAAGATAAACTTGTAGTGTTATTCAAAATGATGGGAGGTACAACCGTGATGCTAAAAGTTTACTCAGAGAAAACTGAAGTAGCTAAAGCAGAAAAGAAGACACTGACGTGAAGGATACTAAATTACTGCTGACTCGATCAGTAGATCACTGCCATGAGGGTTTTTTTTTTTATAATTTTTTCTAGCCTTAAGTCAGCCGATGCAATTTAATGCTCGTGTGGCTGAACGGGCTCAATTTCGAACATTATCAGACCTTTCTGAGAAGAAGAAATATCTGGTAAAGGGAGGAGCCAACCTGGGGATTCGATCCGGGTAACCTCCACTCATCGTAGGGGCTGAAAGATTGACCAGAATTGGCCAGAATAGTTCCCATAGCCGCTGAATGAGCATGGCAGTCTCTCACGCTACCCTAGCCGGCAGTTCTGGCGTGGACTTTTGCCAAGGTCCCCATTCCAGGGGTTCGACCAGATCCACAAACCTCCAGCAACCAGGCTGAAAGCTCTCAACGCTCAGCCACGATGACCACTATCATAGACACTTACAGACACTATCATAAAAAGACTTGCATTAGGAGAAAAAGCTACCCATTATTATAGACTCCACGCAAGATGTCAGCAAAAAAGATTTAACTGCATTTCTGATGAGATACCCAGAAGAAGGATCGGACGGTGGATTAGTCCTGCCGAGAAAGAATTCTGGATATAATTCCTTGTCCCGATATGATTGGTGATCACTTAAAAACCAAAATTGTCGAACTTTTTACTATACAAATAACTCGCATACTAACTGGTTTATTGGCCATAGCTACGATGGAGCTGGAAATATGAGTGACAAACTGAAATGCTGAATAGTTATTCGCGGCATGCTGGAAAGGCATGTTTGGTGTTCATCAGATCTTTTCACGCAGGTGGTAGAAAAGTATACAGAGTATTGCAATGAGTAAAAAAAAAACAAAAAAAACAACCTATTTGGGCTGTTAGAGGAACTCTACGTATTTCTGGGAAGCCGCAAGTTGCACCAGGCATTCATCGAGTCCTTGCAACAAGAAAACGCGATTGAAACGAGCTCAGACGACCAGAGGGTTTAGTCAGGAAGCTGCTATATATACTGTATTAGTTGCTGTCTAATCTGGAAGTTATGTAAGTGCTAAAGAAAATAGTTTTGGATAAACCAAGTGGAAAAGACACTTTGGGAACTGTTAAGGGATTGCTAAGACAACTGAGTGATTTCAACGTCATCGCAGCTCTCAAGATTGTAGAAGTAATGTTTTCTGCATTCATCATGTGTTACATGTTGCCATGGAAGGAGCGGTTGTTGACTTTGGTGTAGCTGCCACAATAATCAAAAACTGCAGTGAGAAAATTGTGACTCTCCGCTCTGAAAAACAGTGGGATTTAATTTCCAGCAATATAAGTTGCAGAAACCAATGGTTTTAGTGTTGCGCATACTGCCAAGAAGGTATATCTAAAGAAGAAGTTTTTTGATGAATTGGGAGTTGATGATCCAATTTGTGATCCAAAACAAAGTCTCATGGTCGAAGTCTTCTACAAAGTGCTCGACGCCTTACAAGCTCAGTTGAAAGACAGGGTTTCCGATCAAAACTTGGGTATAATGAAACAGATGTCCCTTTTTATACCCCAAAATCTGCTATTTGTTAACGTTGCAGTTGCAGCATCAGATATATCTGATCTCCGCAATACGCATGGGTTAGTTGAGACGAAAGTAGCCAACTAACTGGAAAGTTTTAAGACTGTTTATAAGCTAAACTATAAGAAAGACCAAAAGACCAACAGATCTTACAAAGAAACGCTCCGAATGACCGACAGCTCCGAACAAAGGAAAAGGAGGACGAAGACGTGGGAATGCATAACACTTTCTAAAACCTTGCATCTGCTGGTAGAACTGTCTGGTTACCAAAACTTGCATGTGCTTTACACAATTTTCAGATCGATGGCAGTCACGAGTTGTTATACAAAGCAAACCATGAGTTGGCTGAAAATTACGAAATGCCGACTTAGTTCTAACACGGGAGATCAGTGGCTGTCAAGTTTGATTATACTTGCTTCGGAAGTGGACATTTTGAAAGATATTTCCAACGAAGCTATGATTAACAAATTTGTTGCACTGCAGCTCTTCCATTCGAATGCAGGTCTCATTAGTGAGTAATGTGTAGTCAGGCATTGATCCACGATTTAATAAATACAGATATGTGCTTTTCGAATTTCTGTGTCCCTTCAGGGGGTGAAAATGCTTTAGAAGACTTAAAATTGTCTACGTGTTCGAAAGTCACAAGATTAGCTTCGCTTCAAAGTATTTGAGCATAAATTGGTTCTAAGAAAACGGGTTTTTTTGGGGGAGGGGGGAGGCCACAGAGGTTTTCAGGTGGTTCGGGGGAATTCGTCAGGCTGGCTGGGGGGACCCGGACCACTGACTATGACATCAGTACTAATATAACGAACGAACAGTGATAGAAACCAATCTATGTTAACTGCTCAGTAGGGAGTGACAATGGACCATGAATTCGTGTAACATTTACTTCGCTGTCTTACAGTTCATAACAGCAAGACAGGCTGCTGAAGGTTTTAGGTTCTCACTTATTTCCAGTAATATACTTCTGAAAAGTTACCTTAGGCTTGACGGGAACGTGTCCTCACAAGAAGAAGTAACGAAGAGGAAGAACAACAAGATTTTTTTCATTGTCGTATTGAACACCTAAAATTGGCATGAAGCTTTACGTAAGCAGTACTATAAAGTTAAATAAAACTTTCATTAAAAATTTTAACACGGGAATTTAAACAAGCTCGGTTAATGTTAAATCAGTAGCGTTGGAAAATGAGCGTTGAGCTGCATTAACGGAATAATAAAAATCGGACGCAGGGTCATAAAAAAATACTAAAACTTATATTTCGACATTATTTTTCAGTTTATGTTTTCCCCAGAGTAGATAACTAGGAAACAGGCTTTGGGCCTATTGTAGGCGGAGCGAACAGGTCTTTATTTCAAACTTATATTTAGTTTTTATTTTAAAGACGATACCACATTTGCTAAGTATACTTAAAAATCTGGGTGCAATACTCACTGGGCTAAGTTGGGCTCTATGCTTTTCAGTGGGACGTACTGCTGCTCTTTGCTAGCTTTTTTCTTATTTTAGCTTTTTTTTTTAAATATAGGCATATGCTACCTATCAAATTTATGTTAACAAGCTTTCGTTTGCTACAAGATTATAGTTATTTTCACAGCCCACAGTGAAGATGTGGGCCATCGCCGCAAAGTATAAAATAAAACAGCATGTATTGCATAGCCACTGCTGTTTGAGCTGCCGCTGGCAATAATTCTTATTGTGTACAGGAACTGCTGTGCAAAATGTAGTCCGTATGTTAAAATATTAATAATAAGGCATTTAACTGCAAGCCAAACAATCATCAGTTACGAGAGTTTTTAACAATAATCAGAAGATTCACAACACTGCTTTGGTGTAAGACTTGCCACCGCCACCAACGAAAATGTTGAGTCACACACCTCTATGACGCACTGCAACAGACATCTCTATTATATTAATAAACAAAAACGGAACGTTAAATGTTTAGAGTAAGAATCTAAAAGTCAAAACCTAGAAGGAACACGGACAAGCTTTGACAGTCAGGGTGTAGTTGTAAAATTTTGTCAGTAAGAGGCTGGTAAGCATTAGACCCTTACTACCCTGTGGTGAGCTTAGTTCTAGTCTATTCGGACAGAACGTGTGTATGAACGGTTGTAGCAGGTTTTCTTGGTTCTTAGAATATTGTTATGGAACTTTAATAACACAATTTTCTTGTAAAGTTTGGCATTTTGTCTTTTGAAGCTTTAGAATTTTTTATTATATTTCGTAGATTTATGGTAGAGGATTACCTCTCTGCTACGAATAGGCTTGCATGTTACTAAATTGAAAAATAATTTTCAACGTAAAGCAAAGCAGGAAACGTATAACCATACTACCGCTTGATCATCGCATGGGTCTTTGCAAAGAGGATTTCCAGTTTTTCGTCAAAATGTATTTATTGCTGGCCACCGGGTAGTAAGGGTCTAATGCTTACCAGCCTCTTACTGACAAAATTTTACAACTACACCCTGACAGTCAAAGCTTGTCCGTGTTCCTTCCAGGTTTTGACTTTTAGATCCTTGCTCTAAACATTTAACGTTCCGTTTTTGGTTATTAATTCGTGTTATTTTTAGAATTGCAGCTAAACTGTAAAACAGTGCAAAGCTGAGAGTTTAACACAAGAGATCCTAGGCTGACCCTTGCTAGCTGGTTATCGCCAATGTTAACAATAGGAACAAATCCTTTAATCTTCATTCTATATCTTGCAGTTGGCATTTGTTAATTGGCATTGTTGCTTAATAACAATGTTTAAAACAATGTAAAACAATCAATCTGGTCGTTTAGAGATCCGTAACCCATGAACCACTTGACCAATTAGAAAAGGCCTTATGGAAAGGGCACATCTACACAGCAATACCTGTAAAATGGGCTAAGAACCAACTTTATAGGACAAATGGTTTGCCCTGTAGAGAGGACAGACGAAAGTATCCCCAGAACAACAACAACAACAACAACAAGAAGAACAAGAAGTTGTCTATTTGGCCCCTGTCTGCATCTCGGGTTCGGCTGGACCGAATTTCAAAATTTTAGAACTGCAGACAGGCCTTGATTAGTCAAGGCTAGATTCCAAATTTGGTTTAAAGATGTTTACTTTTGACGGAGTTATAAGCTCTCAAAGTTCAAAGTTTAACACAGAGGTCCTAGGTCGACCCTTACTAACACGGGCTATCGCCAGTGTTAATAAGCTAAAAGAAATAACCATCACAGTTGTAGGTTAATAATGTGCTAACTTTTAGGCCTAATTTTATATTTTAGGTCTAATTTTTAGCGTTTAGGCCTAATATTTACCTCCAATCTAATTTCGTAAGTAGCAGCTAACAGCAGTTGGGTTGTAGAATTAGACCTATTCCTTCATGCAACCCGGTTTCGGTTTCGAGACATCACGTTACCGTGGCAACGATTTCACGTTACCGTGGAATCTATAAACTATGAGAGGCAGGCATATTATTGTTTCGTGCTGTGGTGTAAACAGTTCGTTCCCTCTAAACATTCATACCGCTTCGCTCTGATACGACGATTTCAGATTTCATATTGAGGTTCCCTTCGTTAGTGCAGACGCCACTTTCGTCGCCATGCTGAACTGAATTTCTCCAAGCATTCTTTATTCAAATGAAAGTAATTTGTGTCGTTAATGGAATCCTTTTGTTTTTGTGATTGCCATTCTTCCTATAATGGTTAAATGCAACGAACAAGTGTTATGATTTCATTGAGTTACGTCGAAAAAAGTTATTAGCGTAGAAGGAAGCAACCAAAATTTAATTTGCCGTGTTTTATAAAGTTTTAGCATGGTGTATATGCTTTGTCGGAATTCCTTAACTATTCAGGATTCCAAATTTACAATGGTGAATGTTAGAAATAAATTCGAAAATTTGTAATTTCTTCCGTAATAATTTTTCGATTTACGATAAATTTTGGTACATCGCTTGGGGGGTATAAAGCGATGTACCGAATTTCATTCCAATCCGAACTTTCGTTTGGGCTCCCCCCAGACTACAAACGTGCAACCAACCAACGGACCAACTAACTAACATTTTGTAATTTGGTGTCCGTTATAAGCTACGCTTCGTTTGATCTGCCAATAATAGATTTTAGTGAGGTAAATGATTGCAGATGCAAAAATCTTTCTGTTGTAATGTCACACTGACTGGGAGTAAAGCATCTGTCTTTGGTTTTAAAAGTCATTGATTCAATAGCCCTTCCCCCTCATTAAGCCTAACTTTCTGTTATTAAATCAGAATTTTCGCAAACTCATTGAACACAAGTATATTTAAAAGTCAAAGGTCGATCCCCTATCAATCAGTATGACGTTAAAGTTACAGAAAGCTGTTTGCATTGCATTGATTTATTTAATTAAAAACCTATTACTGGTTTTTTATTAAATGTTTTACTTCTTTACTATACTAAAAGCTGCACTGATTTCCACGAGGTGATTTAAAGAATTCAGTTAACGACGAGGAGTTTTAGTCTTAAAGTGTAACAGCCGTTACATGGAAAGCGCACCGCAGCACGAAGCCTACACTCCGTGGGGCGCCCCTTGCCGTTACACGATCTGCAGTATGCTAGTCCAATTGCCGCCCAAACACGGGAATTGGCCGAGCGCCAGACGCAAGGCAGCGAATAGACCCAAATATTCAACCCGTTGGAATCGGATCGATGCAGTCGGCGCATCACGTGACGTAAATCCTTGGCGGGAATCCTCTGCTCCAGCGTGTATAAAAGGCCTGCAGGAACGAGGAATACTCAGTTGGTTTTGCATTCTGACCAGCAAGTTGGTCTCTTGAAACTCTCTAGGGATGGTACAGGCTGCAACCTGGACCAGTGCCTGATATGTGATATTCTGTGCATAGTTCCCTAGTTCTGCAGTAAAGGAATGAATTGGAATGGAGTTCTTTTACTTGAAACCTCTCGTCCATTCCCTGAGTAGTTACAAAAGGCTCTGTGCCATCATACGATGCTTACAGCTTCCAACTTGCACATTTTCGTACTGTAAACGGTATCCATCCAACGTTTAAAGAATTTTTTTAACGGTATGATTTCCATGTAATGGTATATAGGCTAAATCTATATCCATGTGATAGTTGGTAAATCTAAGAAAGCTGTAGCGCTGCAAAATTTTTTATTTGAATATACTTACTGCAAATTAAAGGGGCAATCGATGCTCCTGACTTGACCAAATTGTACAGGATTTCCCAGGCTGACTATAATACTGATTTCACACTACTAAATTCGCCTCGCGCCGAGCGCGCGCTCACCATTTCACACTACTAAATTCGTCTCGCGCCAGTGCGCGCCGGCCGGATATGTGCGAGCCAGCTTGGCCGCTACAGCAAAGCGTGCTGGTGCGCGCCGGGCGATAATCCTCATTTATTACCCTTCTATCTGCACAAAAGACCTTTCTTTCTCGTGCTGCTTCCCGTAGTCCAAGGACTGCACGAATCATCCCTACCGCTAGACGCACAAAACACGGCCGCTACGAATTTTTAAATGTGAAATCCGAAACGAGCTCCCCAAGGCTGGGTCTCATTCGGCCGCGCCCGGCGCGAGACGAATTTAGTAGTGTGAAATCACTATAATAAGGGCACGTTTACGCAACCACTCGCTTTTGCATTCTCGCAGCTATATAAGCTAGAAATCACCTCAAATTCCAACATGGCGGCGGTTTTATGTCTGCCGCCTCGCACGAAAACGGCAAATAACGTGAGTTCAGAAGCGTTTGGGACAATTGCTTCGTCATGAAGAATTCTTTATATTATTGGCACGGAGTATAAGACTGCAAGTATTTACTCAAACGATGTCGGATTTAGCTAATCCATTTAGCGTTGTTACCATGGCAATGTCACCTTTGCCATCGCGATTGAGTTCTAGCTGCGAGAATGCAAAGGCGAGTCGCTGCGTAAACGCGCCCTAATAGAAGTCAACGTACAGCGAATTTACTTCTAACCCTAACAAACAGTCGCTAGTAAATTCCGACGCTTTCCTGCGTTGCGTGACTGAATAAGTAGCAAGTTACTAAATTCGCATATTGTTCTAATAACGAATGACTTCTTTGTAGTTTTCTGCATTCGAATCTCGTGAATCCTTCGTGACAATATGCGTAAAACTAGTCCGTGCGGTGTTAGTCTTGCGTTGTCAGGCAAACAATGGCGCCGTTATTTGCTTCCAGCGCGATGATACCTAATCCCCCGTTCCAATCCCGTGATGAGTATATTCGTCCGAAGCGTTTACGATGGATTTTAGGCAGCCAATGTAAAAAAAACTGTGCAGCATGTTTACAGCAGATTTCGAAAACAGAATCCAAGGATTATTGAAAACACCGATGAGTAAACATTCTCGTTTTGTGTGACTCAGTCATATTTTTAAAGGCGGAGGGAAATACCAGTGTGGATGCAATGGCGTGCACAGGGCCGGGGGGGGGGGGGGATAGGTCATTGCCTCTGCCCTTTTCTCAAAAATGCTCTTTGCGAAAAGAAAAAGGGCGTTTTTGTGTTGTGCCTCCATTTGCTGGTGCGGCGGTGCCTAAGCGAACGCCTAAAGGCCTAAATAATGCCTAAGGGGCTAAGTGAGGGGCAGAAAAGAAAGCGAAAAAACGAAAAAAAGAAAAAAGTCTCCATAAGAAAAAACATCCCCTAAGACTTACTCTGTCCTTTTACTAAAAAGTTGCCCCTGCCCACACAGTCTGTGGTCTGTGCACGTTACTGGGTGGATTAATACAAGTCAGCATTATATAGCTGAACTCTGCTGGTAGAATGGGAAATCGTGTTGATTTTATGGAATAGCCTATTTGTACCGACATTTTCTGGTGCGGCGGAGACTGAAAAGGGGCCTAAAGACCTAAATAAAGCCTAAAAAGGGCAAAAAAGGCTAAGTAAGGGGAAGAAACTAGAGAAAAAAGGGTAAAAAGAGAGCGAAAAAAGAAAGAAAAAAGCAAGTCTCCATCAGAAAAATTCGTCCACTAAGACTTACTGCGTCCTTTTACTAAAAGGATACTGGGTGGATACTGTGTGGATAAATACAAGCTGGCATTATATAACTGGACCTTGCTGGTAAGGATGGAAAACCCTATTGATTTTATTGAACTAAATTTCGCCAATCCTTGTTCTTCAATCATTCCTTCGCTTCCTAATATTAGTCACTCTCCAAATTCAGATATTAGTTAAACGTAACCACTTGATCCTGTACACCAACCAAGCTTCCCGTCCAATATTTCCATCCCTTTTTAACTCTTTACGTCAGCCTAGAATACATATCGGCGATTTGTGAACGAAATCGTCTCACTTCCCCCGTTCATTCAAGCGGTCCGATTAAAACCGAGTTGGGTTCACCGTTACACCCCTTTCTTTTCTTTGGTTTGCGCCATTCTTTCCAAAATCGACTTGGACAGCATGTTCGAGCCCACGTGACGGCGCTATTTTTGGAGCACCAATTGTGACGCGCTCCACTGACTCTTCTGTCTGCCGAATAAAAATGAACTCTGCGTTCATTCAGCTCAGCACAAAAGGGTGGAGATTGGCAGAAGATTTGGGGGGTGGGGGGGGGGAGGAGAATGAGAGCACAGGAGCAGGAAGAAGGGGGAGGGGTGGTTTTTAACAGAGATTTGCTAACATGCCGATATTTTGGATCGGGGTAGTTGCGTAAGTAGTGCCATTTGACCAAATCTTACATAGGAAACCAGGAAAGGTGGCTAAAGGCAAACAGGGGATATAAAAGAAATGGGAAGGTGAAGGGGCAATCATCTAACAGGATGGCAAAGGATCTTGCCTTGATGTATAACATCATCCATGGCGACTTATCGATAGACCTACCTTTGTTTGAAATTAGTCCAGTAACCTAAAAAAGAGGCCACAAATTCAAACTCATGCAGTCATGCTTCCAAAAGCGAGACTAAACTGCAGACGAAATTTCTTTGCTGTAAGAGTTAATCTCACCATGGAATTCACTGACTGAAGGCACCGTTTCAGCCTCCCCCATAAACAGTTTAAGCGATTGTTAAATTTGTCAAACTTAACCGAGTTCTTGAAACGACTAGAATATTTATTGCACAGAAAGCTAAGTTTTTATTGTTGGGTTGGAGTTTTTAAATTTAGTTTTGATCAAATTGGATTAGTTCACGCTCATGTGAACACCCAACCCCAGTTTTTGTTATTAGCTGTGGGTAAAACTGTCCTGCCAAGTTTTTATTATCTTTATACATATTTTTAAAATGGCTTTAGTATTGTAAATGGCTTTAGTTTCACTTTTCGCTTCAGTTTTTAACTTCACTACAAGTGTTTCATCATTTCATGCATTTCATTGTTTTACTTACAACTTTCAGGCTGGATATCAGTGACCTTCCAGGGTCTTTTCCTGACCTGCGTGCAGCTGTACCAAAATTTCTATTATAAATTCAGCAAATCAGATAGTATATTAGAAATTCTGGCCTGCAAATCAATCTTGGTAGCAGTTGGATGATGATGGGCTACCATGCTACAAGTTCCGAACAACCATCCATATACTGGGGAGGCCAAGGAATATCAGAAACAGTCCAGGCCTGTGTGAACGTCGTCACACAATAGTTTTGCGTCCTTCATCCAACGACAAAGTCTGCACCTATTGCCGCAGCCAGTCTTGAATAGGCCCATGTTTCTCAAGCTAAGACTCACAGCCCAAAGCTGCCGCACTATGAGATATCCTAGCCTTAATGACAACCCAGGTAGGTCAGAAAGAGTTGGTTGCAATAACAGTTGAATCAAAAAATGTGTCGAAACAAGGAACCAAGTGCACCGTTTACAATAACCGTTAAGAAAATCTCCAATCAGTCACAGTCCTAGTGGCATGGTGGCCGGGAGCGGGAGATGGGGATGGGTGAGGGCCACGACACCCCTGGCACAGCTGAAGAGGTGTGCCATCATCGTAGCAGAAAATATCATGACAATTTTCAAAGGTAGCAGTTGTAGCTATGGTCATCTTAGACCCCTCTTTTAAGTAAATAAGGAGACTAGTAATACTCTGCATTCGTAGTTTTGAGTAAAATGTAAGCGATGCTTTACAGTTTGGTTATAAAATAACTTTTAATTTGCAACACGATTGTGTGGCTTCAATCGTCGTAATTGTTTCGAAAAACGCATGGAGCCGTGTACACGTACTAAGTAGCTTAACTTATTCCCAAAATGGCGACTTTAATTTCAAGTAATCTGGCGTAAATTTCCAATTATGGAAGAATGGTCCAAGATGTATTAAAAAAATATGGAGAGTTCATTCTGGTTAGACGTAGCCCAGAGAGAGGCTGGTCTTGGTGTTTAACTGGTGAGTTGAGAGTGTATTTATTTAATGTTTTAAATTGTTTTTAATTATTCGTAATATTCTATTTACACCATACAAGCTTTGGTAGTACTTTTGAAGAAGAAGCCGACTGTGTAGACAAAAATTAAAGGGGTTAATGTATTGCTCTCCAGTTTGTCCACCTGTTTTTGATCATATAGTCAACCTACACTCATTCCCATCGTCAATGAGAGTGGTCACATTAATGTTCAACATGACCACATTGTCAGCAGTGATGCGAGCTGATCATGTTGATATATGCCCATGGAGGAGGTTCTAATCCTTCCTCCATGGATGTGTCTGTGTATAACGAAGAAAATGAATGCTGAAGAATGCTTTTGAGGGAACCAAACTGTCCACCTGGGAAATTGCCTAAAGTCGTTCTGCCTTCGCCTGCCACTTGAACCACCTACCAGTCATTGACAAGCTTCTGGATTGGGTATGCTCGGATCGGCTAATGTATCACCTGGAGTCTAAGTGTCTGATCTACAATACAGATACCAGACGTGGAGAGACACAGTTCCAGTTCGAACCGTAAAGAATTATGTCAATTGGGTAAACTTTCTCCACCCAGATGGTCATCATAGCTATGCAGTGGCCCTTGACATCAAATATGCGTTCAAGTGTATCTGGTATCCGAATATGCGGCTCATCTTAAGGAGTAAGAAAACCTGAAGACACCGGCTATGTCTCACTCTTTGAGTGGTCATTATGGACGAACTGTTGGATACACTAAATGCTTATCCAGATGACGTTATGAGAGGACAAGCTCCAAGTTACGATACTTGATACTTTTAGTGGACCTGCTTTTAAACACATTGTCTCATCGTGAACCGTGGTTAAAGCAAACCTGACTCAATGCGCTGAGAGTAATAAATTTGAATTCAATCCAACCAGGATTACAACCATTTTTCATCTCTCAAACATGATTCGTAAGTTTAATAGACATGAGCTGAACTTCGTAAAGATATCCGCTTATCATGGCTGTAATAGCACTAATCAGAACTGTCGCAACAGGTGTAATATTTCTTTCAATTTAGTACAGATATCTCCGGGAAATACTATTGTCTGCTTGGGTTTCACTAAAGATACCAAACTTAACACGTATTTGGACTCAAGAAGAAACGTGGACATTTGGCGAACCAATTTAGGATAGTTGCTTCCAAAGGTAGTCCTTTCGAAGGTTTGCAGATACTGTTCCTTCCATGGTTTCTTCCAATGGTGCTTTATGGGGCAGATGTTTGGGGCTTTAAAGCCTATCAAACTCTTTTGGTCAACATACTGGATAATTTAGGCCGATTTCTTTTGTTAATTGTGACAAACGCATACCGAACCCCGCCTACTGACTCTATTATGTTTTGATTGGAATCCATCCATGCCGTATTCTGGCAAGTGAAAGGCTTTTTTCCGTTCTGAAAGGATTAGTGATCCAATTTTCGAAATAAAGGTGCCTCCCACCTTGTTTCCGTATCCCACGACTCAGATTGGCTGGGATCATCATCTATGACCGAGGGTACAAGGAGGTTTTTTATATTTCTTTTCCTTAGGTCGACTTAACTTACATCGATGTAGTGCTTAGAGCAGTTTAAGAATGTCCGTGTAACCACCTAAAACCCATTTTCAAGTAGCTTTATCTCAAACCACCTCGTTACGTCGACGTAAGGAGTTGAAAGCAGTGTAGCAACCTACGTGTACCCACCTATAACCCATTTTCAACGTCGCTCTAAGGATTGCTTTCCTTTGATTGGTTGAAATGTGTGCACGTAAACGTCACGAAAATGGGGTGTAACCTGCCACTTCCTTGAAACAAAATCGCAAGCCCAGCTAGCTGAGTGGGGACATGGCAATAGAGACGGGTTTGGTTGATGGGGGATTAGATAAACGCAGTGCTACATCGACTTAGCAAAAACTACCGTGTATCCATTGTCGTTTTAACTCACTCCAACTTGAAAGTCCATGTAACCACCTCTCTCGTAAAGTCGACGTAAGGTAAAACGACCTAAGATAAAGCGACGTAAGGTAAAGTGACACAAGAAACCTTCGTGTACCCTCGGTCTACGAAGTGAACGACATTGCAAAGTGAAGCGTTTATGCGAATGGTGCCAATCTGAATACCTCTACTGGCTGTGTTTTTATTGCCTGTAATGCCTTATGTTAAAATCATTTCTACTAATTCCATTAAAGCATTCCAAGTGGGAAATTGACTACATCTCATTACTGCACACTTTTCACACCTTAAGTAGCACACTTTTCATAGCTACTTTTCATAAGTAGCACACTTTTCATTACCATTGAAGCTACACCTCTAAACTAAAAACTGGTTCTACCTAACTATTCTGCAGCCATGGGAAAATTCGTTTCTTTTGCCTCATGTCTCATCGACCGAATCACGCCCTTCCCAGTCCACGTGACCTTTCCTCGCGTTCATTCAAGAGACCGTGCTTGAATGAGTCTCCTGGAGAACTGCCTCGTCTGTCATTCCTTTATCGTTCCAAGCTTTCTCCCGCCATCCTTCTAGGTCTACACCCCCTAGTTGTGCTCACTTTTGCTGACATGGACTGGCCGCGTCTGCTGACTCCAGCCGACGAGCGTGATGAAAGACGGGCATGATTAATATTCAGCTTCGTTCGTGTGTTGAATCACATTCGTTTA
This sequence comes from Lithobius niger, assembly GCA_023313725.1. Taxonomy (NCBI): domain Eukaryota; kingdom Metazoa; phylum Arthropoda; class Chilopoda; order Lithobiomorpha; family Lithobiidae; genus Lithobius; species Lithobius niger. Next base: position 47,767 of record JAHWFP010222468.1, on the reverse strand, counting down.
CAATCATCGCCAATTACTAATTTGCTCGACTTGACTGCAAAAGGTCAAACGACGCGCCAGTTCCATCTGGCACTGTAATGGCTGCGTAGGATGTTGCAGTTTGATGATAGAAGTTTAGTTACTGCCATTCATAGCTGATGTCTCGCCCGTGTCCCTCTTCTTATGACGTTCTACACTGGAAAAAATGAAAGAAAAAAAATGGGTACTTACTAAGTCTGGCGAGTTTGAATAGGAAAATGATGGATTCCAAAGCCGTGTTGAATTAGATGACACGAAGTTACGAGCAATGCTGAAAATGTGTAGGCCTGCTATTTTTATTTTTTTTTCTCGGAAATAGTTTTTGTTAGTAATTCCTGCCAAACCTATGGACCAGGGTATTGGTTGATCATAGTCCTAGTGCTTGATCAATGCCTGCTCATTCAGTATTTAAGGGATCAAATAAGACTTAATCTTGACAAACTCTGGCTCTTCTATAATTTAAGACTTCCTGGTTTTATTCTGTTTCTGTTTTGGGGCTTCTTCTTACTTAATCTTCCTTCGTCTGGCCAATTTTGGTAAGGATCAAAAGTCAGTTGTGAAAGCTATAAAAGTATTATTTATTTTTTCAGCTGATTTAGAGCAAGAGAAAATTGATTTTTTTTTTCTTATTATGGAAGAACAATTTGGCTCTACATTTTAACCTGTGAAAGCGTCTCGTGTTAACGACAGCCCCCCCTCCCCTTACCTCACAATTACGAAGAAAAAAAACATGAAACCACTTTGTACCTTAAATTTTCCCGACAAAACTGTTCACGGCATTACTTATCTACACGACTAGCTGGAAACCTTCATGGAGTTGTCGATCGAAGAATGGCTCCATGTCATTTTTCAAAATGTCAGGGGGATCTCGCGAAAATACAGTCTGAGTGTTGCCGTTGAGATGATATGAGACAACTTTTAATTTTAAGTAATAGTTATAGTACCCCTGACGAACTGTATGGGATTTATCACCCGATGGGCGATATCCCGAACATGGCCAATCCGCGAGAACTACGTCAAGATGACGTCCGAGGCGTAGTCGAGGATGTCATCGCGACGTAGTTCGAGCGGATTGGCCATGTGAGGGATATCGCCCATCGGGTGATAAATCCCATACATTTCGCCACGGGTACTATAACTAATTTATCGTACGGTCCCTAACTTTCGAAATAAAAATAAAAATTTGGGGTAAATGGAAAGTTTGCCTTCGCAAATGAATTGCAAGGTCTGTTGTATATACAAATTTTGTGTCGTCACGTTTGCATAATTTTGTTTTGATGCAGTCTGGTTTGCGGCCGATACCATTTGAGCGAGACGGGTGTTAGCAGGGGTTTGTGTCTAGAGGCAGAGATTTTCTTTTAAAAAAAGGTTTAGGAGAAACGCGTTTTGTTTTTTAAAGTCATTGGACTGATGTTGCACATTACGTAAACTTCATCATGAAAAATTACGTCGTTCACTCTAGGTTAACCTAAAAAGTGTTTTTGATTTTTTTTAATGATCTCATTTTACGTAATGTGTCGTCTTTCTTTAATTTGCATAATGTGCTTTCTGAGCGGGGGTCTACGCGTTAAGTCATTCTCTGATAGAAAACTGAAGGCTGTGGATGTGTACGACCGAAAAGGAAAGGTTTGGTCACTAGGGACGTAATACGGACAATTCAGCGGTAACGTATTCTTGTGAACTATGTGGGTAGTTAGGGACGTTGTAGGTGTAATTTTCGGGGGAAAGGAGGGTAATAGCGTAACGCTTAATTTTTACGGATAAAATTCATGTATATTTCGTTTACGTTATGTCAGTTGGTGTTTTCGAAAAGGCCGACGCAAGTTCACGTTAGATTTGTGATTTACAGCAGTTGCCAGCTGTTTTTTTTTTAGGGGGGGGGGATAATAGTAAGCATTTAAAGTATTTAATTTTCTTGTCTAGATTTCGAAATGTAGAACTGCTTAATAAAACCATGCGAGAATTAATTTGCTTTTAACTTTGCTTAATAAAAGAACATGGGTTTCAATTATTTTTCGAACAAGGAACGTAGGTTAACATTTGAAAAAATAAAATTAATTCTCGCATGGTTTTATTAAGGAATTCTACCTTATGAAAGTGTTGGCAATGCCATATCGCCATTTCCCTGAGTATGGCTTCCATATCGCCACACTTTAGTGTGGTGATATCCAATATCGCCACAGTTTAGTGTGGTGATATCCAATATCGCCACAGTTTAGTGTGGTGATATCCCATATCGCCACACTTTAGTGTGGCGATATGGGATATATCGCTGCACATTTTTAGCATTGAGAAACTTAGGGACCGTACGATAAATTCTCGTGACTTCTCGTCTCGTCCCGGGCTAGACTAGAAACAAATATCATCTTGCCTCGACTCACTGTTGGTCGTACGGAGCCCTGTAGCGGACATACCAAAAAAAAATTAGGTTTGTTATCTCGACACAACCAATTCGTTATCGCGAGATAACAAACTATATTACTACTTCCCGTAAGATCGCAGAAACGGAAATTCGTTATCTCTACATAAAGAATTTCCATTTCTGCGATCTTACGGGAAGTAGTTACGTAAGTAGTAACGGAAGTAGTGATATAGTTTGTTATCTCGAGATAACGAATTGGTTATGTCGAGATAACAAACCTAATTTTTTTTTTTTTTGGGGGTATTTCCTCTACAGGGCTCCGTATGGTCGACTTCGAGACTCTCGACTGTTTTTCCTTTAACTGTTGCTATGAAAGACGGGGAATCCCCACAACAAATTATATGTTTATGTTTTGTTTTGTATCTGGATGGCCGTTTCAAGGTTAAGTTTAGACAGATCATCTCCACGACAACCACAAGTCGATGGCCATATTTTGTTTGAGGGGACTGAGTGGCGAACCTTCAAATTTTTATATGTGAAAGTGAGTTCACATTGTCGAGCAATTTACTTGTCACATGACAATGAAGTAAACAACACAATCTGATAAGGCCTACACAAATAAATGAATTATCAATTTCCTACTTTTGCTTGCTTTTCTTCAGGCGGTAAGAAATGTGACACAAAATACAAATTTGCGTAGCAGTCATGACAAAATGGTTAACAATTTTAAATGAATTTAATGAATTTTAAAAAAGACTATGGATTTTTTAGCCATGGATTTCTTTATTCCAAATGACATACCGGCAGTCATATAATTTTGTTTCGCTTTCAGTTTTCTACGAATCTACGATCAATCGAGCATGGCCTGATACACGTAAGGCTGAATTAGGCTTTTGTCTTTCTGCGAGACGAAAATGCGGCTAACTAAATACCGAGGGCAACGGCAGAACCAATTCTCCAATATATAGCCGTTTGTTTAAAAGCGAGGGATTAGCGTCACCCTGACAGGCAACACGAATATGAATACTTTGATACACAGGCTCGTTTAAGACAGTGGACCGCTGGGCTTGGGCTGCGACGCTAATTTAGTTTGGTATGGTTAAAGAGTAAACTTGCGTCGGAAATTACGTCTGTAAAGTTGAGATAATTGAAATTTTTCCTAGTCTCGATCTCGCATTCAATCATCGTGACATCGACTTGCAAACGAACGTCTCACCTCGTTGATACGAGATTCGACAGAAAAAAAAAAGAGATTTTCTCGTCTCGACGGCAACACAGAAATGCAAGCCGGATGCTATTAATTAAGGATTCCGTCGAGATTCCGTTGAGTAAAGTTATTATATGAAGTATTTCGTCGAGACAAGTAAGTCCTGGTCTCGACTAAATAAGTAACGACGAAGTGAGACTGTAATGTGGGGATGGTTGAGGGATGGTTGAGGCTTAATGGTGCATCGCCAGCAAGGTCAATCCCACCAACCAACAACAACAACATCTCTGTAATGTGTGGTGCAGTGGCAACCCGGACCACTGCACTGTGACTGAGGTTGGCGCTAATGACCAAGTTGTCGACGCGCCATTAAGCCTCAATCCCCCCCCCCCTCAGTCACAGTGCAATGGTCCGGGTTGCCCCTGCGCCACACATTACAGAGGTGTTAAACACCCCGAATCTAGATCTTTCATAGATCTGTATCTCCTGCAAATATTTTAAAACCCAGGACAGGAGGACAGACTTATTGCCCAATCGACGCGCTAAGCCTCACGGTAAATGAAAATGGCGTCGAACACCTTCAAGATGGCGACAATCAACAAGCAAGTGTTGGACCGTAAGGGGCCGTCGACACCAATGATATTCAAGAGGGATAACCCCCCTCAAATGGAAACAGTGAGTAATTTGGTGTGACCAATGCGTAAACAGGCCAACAGCATCTCTTTACGGCGACTGTGGCGACAAGCCGAGTGCCACTCCTGAACAGTGTCTTTAATAGCCCGAAATTTATTGCTGTCTTGTCTATCCCATAAGGCTTGCCAAAAAGCGTGCAATTTGTCCAGAAGATAATTAACTGAGAAGAAACTAAGTCTTAAGGGCCATTCTGACAGCGCCCGGCGGCAAATAACTTTTTTTACACGGGCCCTTCGGATCCCAGGCGTGTTCGGATCTCCGGCGTCATTCGGATCACGTAACCTCGCTCTCAGAAGTTCTCTGCTCTCACACTAGCTGGCAAATCAAACATGGCGGAAAATGGCACCGATTCAAGTCAGCTCAAGTGAGTAGCAACCAGTATTCAGAGCTAATTCGCACATTTTTCAATAATGAATCGACTTCTCATTGCGAGCGTTCACGGGAAGATGAACTTAAGACGTTTCTCCGGCTTCCTGCATTGCGGTTAGTAGGCAAACCCGCGTGAACGCTCGTTCAAATGAGTACGGTAGTTGATCTGAGATTGTTCAAAAACATGTTAACACATATGAACGATCGAGCGAAATATTAAATATTACGATAAAGTCGATTCATTGTTCAAAAATGTGCGAATTAGCTCCGAATACTGGCTGCTACTCACTTGGGCCAAGGATGCTTCTATATATATTTCATATGATTTGGCAGTGCTATATTACGAGCTTAGGGCAGGGACCTAGACTTTGGCGACGATCGAGCACATCCACGTATTTGCATTGAATTCAATGGGAATGATGTGATACGATCTCGTTTCGTGACGTTGTTATGACTACGCAAAACAAATAAAATAATTTTAACATTGAAGATAGATAATTTATGGTTCCTCTCATAACATAGTGTGAAGTGAGAAAATGTTTACTCCAGTAGAAATATTTAAAAAAAACCAGGTTCGCAACACAACGCATCATTCACATTCTCGCCTACTGGTTGCTAGGCAACAACAAGTAACGCAGGCAAGCCATCCGAATTCAGCTCCCCAACAGCCAAACAAACAAAATAGTTGTGAAATACTGAATTGACACGTTTAATTTTTTTTAATTAGTATAAAATAAATTAATAAGACGAGTGTTTGTTTCAGCCCCACTTGTGTTTGAAATAAACCACATAACTCACACGAAAAACTGTTGGACCACGCCAACCGACGCCAAGGTTAAATAGACAGAAGCGTCTCGTAATTTCGGCAGTTCTAATCACAGGGGCTCGTCACAAAAAGCTTGTTTTGAGACGACCCCCTCTGGTTCTATTACTTTCCACAATCAAAGCATGGCGAGGCGAAAACTGGTTGTAGTTAAATTAACACGTGGCCCCTTGAAGCTTGTGTAAATCTTGGATTATCGAAACAAAACGTAGTTAATACATTGACAGTGACGCGTGCATGCATTTTAATGCGACCGCTTGTTTGTTGACATACGCAAAATTAACCGGTGCAAAGTTAGGCTCCAAATTAACATCGTTTTTTGTCAACTCCCGATTATTTCGTGAAATACATTGCAAATAGCGTTCCAATGGTGGAATTAATCTTGCTTTGGCTCACTTAAATCGGCGCCGTTTTCCACCATATGATTTGTCAGCTGGTGTGAGGGAAGAGAACTTCTGGGAGTGAGGTTATGTGATCCGAATGACGCCAGAGATCCGAAGACGCCTGGGATCCAGTTGGCCCGTGTAAAAAAAGTTATTTGCCGCCCGGCGAACGGTACGGCGTCCGGCACCGGCGGAAGTGACATAAAATAAATAGCCCACGGGCACAAACTACCGGCCGCCGTTGTCGTTCCGTTCGGGTCTAGCTAGGCTTGACTTTCGTGGCTCCGTCTCCGGCGGCCGCCAACGGTAGCCAATCAGACAACGAACTGGCCTTGACCTCTCAAACGTCACAGCAACATGGCGCTGAACCTTCTAGCCGAAGCTTTGTATTACGAGCCGGTCATTATAGAAACATATTCCTTTGGTTGTGAAACGTCAAAAGACAAGACTGGGAGGGGGGGGGGGGGGAAGGGCTGACTGGTGAAAGGGGATCGCAAACTAATTGCCTGGCAAGCTTACATTTGTGTGTGGAAATAACTGCTAGGCCTAAGTCTCGAGGCGGTGTGTTTGAATGCTGTTTCGATAATGCATCGGGGTTTCGTTGTGAGGGGTGTGCGGGCGCATGGTAACTAGAGACTTTTAATACATACTAGCTGAAGCCCGTGCTATGCACGGGTGGTGTTGAATGCACGGTTTGCAACCCCCACCCTCCAGCCTCAGTCGTCATTCCTACTTTTTTTTTATTTCGTGTACTGAAATTTAAAAATTCCTTGTCACTCATAATTACTTTTTGTTTGCACTGAAACTTCATAAAGCCTCTCTTCCCCCCCCCTCCCCCTCGTAGCTTATCCCTACAATTTGTTCCTCTATGTAATGACCACTCCCCCATTATATTCTTCCACGTTATCAGTGGTAGATGGCATCGTACGCACTGCTGCCCTGCCCTGCCTTGCCTTGCCTTTCTTGGTTTATGGTTTTCGATGTCGGTAATAGATGGCGTGGTCTGTCTATATAACTTTTTTTCCCCACAGACCTACCAGATCCCAAGAAAATTATGATTTTCAATTTTCCGTATTTTTACAAATTTTACTGCCTCGCTCGCTTTATCGTGCTCGCTGCGGCTAATTAAATAACATCAGAAACCCGCACCCAAAACATTGCCCGGGCAACCGAAATCTGGCCAATCTTGATCTGGCCGTCCAAAAACGTGATGCGAATGACTCCTGAGATCCGAACGACGCTCCGGATCTGGACCGTCCTTGTAAAAAAAAAGTTATTTGCTGGCTGAATTGACGTGAACCCTCGACTGTTAACTGCTGTTAGTGTTAACCAAATACGTGTTACGATCTCTAAGCGCCGCTTTAAAGATCTTATTTCTGGGTTCTGCGTTACTGTAAAAAATAAATATTTAGGCCTATAATGCATTATCATTGCAAGGGAAAGTGCAAGGGCAAGTAAGACAACTTACGCAATTCGTCATTTTCTTGACGCAGGCCTTCTATTTCCTTGCGTAGGCCTTCGATTTGTGTTCTTAGCGCCCGAACTAAATTAGCTATTACGAAATAATTATAATCAGTTCAGTTCCGTTGACAGTACATTTTAGTTGACTAAAGCTCTCTTACATACCTGAAGCACCAGAGTGACCGTCAGCGACGACTTTTTGTACTTTGTATTACCCGCAAACTGCGCATGGCCAACTGGCAGCGAGGAAGGCAGCTTCAATCTCAGTTGACCATTGCGCTGCGGAAATGGTGATCGCGTAAATTAATCATAGATGGCGCGTTGTGTCATGGTCTCCACAATTAACCCAAAGTAGCGATAAATATACGATTTTCGAAGCGATACACATGTGTCTTTGTAAAAATACACCTAAAAAGTCGAACATCTGAGACAACTGAGAGTACAGTGATGAGAACCTTCGAAAATCACCGAACCAAACCAAACCTGAAACACCGTAAAACTCAATATGGTTTTCAATATTGACAATAGATGGCGCGGTCTGTCTATGGGCGTGAGAGCCTTGCCGGAACTGACCGTGAACCCTCGACTGTTAACTGTTAATTAATACCTAAACTCAACCAACAAAACAACCATATGAGCTTAAACTAATTTTTAACGTATTAACTACCTTCACGGTAACGTGATTATTTTTATTATTGGTTTCTGGGTTGTGTGAGTGAACCGGAAGACGGACCGGAAGTTGCACCGATTGTACGGAAGTTGGTGTCACGTACCTAACTGATTTAACGATCTTACATATACTTTAACTGCAGTTAAAGAGTTAACCGAATACCTAAATTCAACCAATACACCAACCTTTAACGTAGCATCTACTTTCGCGGTCTGACTATTTTTATTATTGCTTTTCTGGAATTCCTGTCAGTGGACCGGAAGTTGTACCGGAAGCCGATTTAGCGATCTTATATATATGACTAGATGTAAGGGGTGTTGTAATGATTCTGTGATATTTCCATCAAGGGTTTGATTTGGTACATGTAAGTGGCAGTAAAATTCTTGATTGTGTTGCCATGTGTTGCGATTTACTTACATTTGAGTTGAGTGTTGCTGGCACTGCTGCTCTTCTTGTGCGAGGTTAAAGTATATCTTTATAAACTATATTTTCCGTAAATGTATTGTCTTTTGCACTTAAAAATTGCCCTTGTTTGTTGGTGTTTAGTATTTGTATATGAACATTTTTTTCGGAAGTCACCCGTGAGAAGGCTACGTATAATTGTCCATGTGCAAATACTGGTTGGGGTAAATAAATCCCTACTTTGTCCAAAGTCTGCCCTTGAGATTTATTAATAGTTATGGCGAAAGCTACTATTATTGGGAATTGGCGTCTGCTCAAGGTGAAGGGCAAGTTGGAGCAGTTTCGTACTCAAAATCCCGATTGGTTCTTTTTAAACTTAAAAATTAGATGCTGTCTTTTGTTTACAACACAACTGCTAACAAATCCGTACAGCTTGAACTGACTTACTTTAAACTTTAAACACATAAAGGTAACGATCAAATTGAGACTCCTAGCATCACGAAACAGAAGCAAGCTGACAGGCATGGAGTTGAGCACAGCTACTATGTCAGCGGGCCTTGATATTGCTTCGTTCGCTTGCGTTGACTATCAAGAGATGGCGCCACGACTGTTGATCCGGTTGGTTACTTGCGGCCGTCGGCCGTCGTGTGGCCATCTCGTTGCGTCCATCTGACGCGACAACTCGATTTTATTAATAAAGATGGTAGGACCGATTTCCCCACATGGCTGCAATTGTCTGGTTGGCCCGTGACGTATCGCGACTAGCAAAAGCGAGCTGGAGGAGCCAGCTAACAGGCGCGTTCAACGGGTTGTTCGCTTCATTCATTGCAGTGGCGTAACTACAATGAGGCAGAGGAGGCAGCCGCCCCCGGGCCCACCGACTTGGGGGGCCCCCTCGCTGGCCCCCAATTTAAAATTTGTTAGTAACCCCAAAATATGACAAAGTAAGTTACTGCAAAAGTTTCGTGATAAAAAGTTGTGTCTTGTGTTGCGAAAGATTATTTGTTTTATTTTTTGTATGAAAGGGAGAGGGGGGGGGGCGCCCCCCCCCTCCATTGGGCTGTTGCGTTATGTGGCAAAAACTGTAATTTTTTTTATGAAGGGCCTACATATGAAGGGCTCTCGCCTGTATGGCAAAAACGGCATTTTTTTATGAAGGGGAAGAGAGGGCCTCTCCACTGCACTGTAAAAACAACATTTTTTTTGAGAGGGGGGGGGGGACGACCTCTACTGGGCTCATGCCTTGTGTGGCATTTCTTTTTTAATGAAAAAGGCCCTCCACTGGCCTCTCTTGTATGGAAATAACTGATTTTTTTTTATAAAGGGGGGAGGGGCTCCACTGAATAATAGCCTCCGGGCCCAAATTATGAAGTTACGCCTCTGGTTCGTGTTTTCGTTTAGTAGCGATGTTTTCTGTTACGAAAAAAAAAAGGGTTAAAGGGTTTAACGAGCGTTAACCACTCCTGGTCATCTGCCCGAAGCCCTAAGGCCCTATGTTACGAATAATTAGCAAATCAACAAAGCTAAGATAATGACACACAAATCAACCAACCACGTGACGATCAAACAAATTCAGAAAGTGATGCGGCCAAACACAATCTAACTCGCAGCGCGCAATGATTTTTCTTTACCGACTATACAGCAATAAAACATAAACATGTATTATTTTAATTTTATCCTGAGCGTACAATGCTGTGTAACTTCATTTGCAAACTACTATAAATTCCTAAACTACAATACCCACAATTTTTTTTTTAATGTTTCATTCCGAAAAATATTACGTTAACCTGCTACCTTAACTATCTGGTAAACTATTATTTACTTCCTAAACTACGTTATATAATAATTATTTGACACATATTTTGAATTTGTATTACAAAGAACAAATAACGCCGTAAAAAATGTGTTTTTTTTTAATTAACTTAAACAATACAACGTTGTTAACTTAAATACCGTGCAATTGTTAAAAAGAAAGAGTACGATACGTTAGGCGGGAACGTGTAGGCTATACAACAATAAACGTTAAGTCATAATCACGCATTAAACCAGACATGACATGACACACGGTACATACCTACATATATTGCGTATACTACCAAACTAATAACGAATTTCAAAAGCAAGGCAATATTAACTATTTTCGTCTGTTTTCGTGTACGTCAAAACAATTTTTAAAAAAGTGACAGCGACACAGACAAGTTAGCCCTTTACTTAGAAAAAAACATGTAGCACGTTCAAATTCTGGTCAATTTCGCGTCAATGAGAGAATAAAAAGCTTTGAAAACAATCGGACTTAACGTAAACGAACATTATTAGGAATGTTGACAACTCATTACTTAGCTACTCATTAATTCACAATTTTTCAAAAAATACATAAAAGAATAAATAGAAATCCTGATGTTCAACAACAATTAATACGAATTAACAAACAAAAACAAAAAAAATAGGCTTAGGATTAATTGTGAAAGAACGATACCAGTCGAATTATAGAGAGAAAATTAAACACTAGGCCTAATTGCAAAATGAGCATTAAAATGGTAATAATTAAACCTTTACCGAATCACTGACAGTTTGTAAGTTCGAGAAATTACGAATTAGTCAAAGTCAAACCCCAAATTACCTGAACTTATTGTTGTATCTAATTGTGTAAAATATATACAACCAACTAAGTTTTATGAGTATCTGTTTCTAAAAAAATATAGAAACAAATACTCATAAAACTTAGAGGGTTGCATATATTTTACACAATTAGTCACAACAATTAGTTCAGGTAATTAGGAGAATTAACCTTGAGTAAGAACCAGTAAAAGCTGAGAGTAAAAAAAGTAAAGCTGCGGACAAAAAGCCAGGAAAAAACAGCCGAAGGGGAAAAAAAGCTGCAGTCATAAAAGCTGCGAAGAAAATGGCAAATAAAAAATACGCTTCATGGTGAAACTCAAGCCAAGGCAGCTAACTTAACCTATAGGCCGCCCGCGCACTGAGCGACTTGGCCGCGTGGCCAGGTCGCTGCAGCCAATCTGAATGCTTACCGTTTATGTAAAACCACGCACTAATCATTTTCATCGGCTGCAGCAACCTGGCCGTGCGACCAAGTCGCTCAGTGCGCGGGCGGCCATAATGAAATTAAAACAAAAAAACAGCAAAACAATCTATTCAAGCTTTATTCTTTCGTTTTTTTTCCCTGCAGCTTTTTTCTCCTTTCGTTGTTTTTTCCAGGCTTTTTTTCCCTTGTTTTTTATTTCCTGCGGCTGTTTCCGCGCATTATCCAAGGCAGATCCGGGCATCACCCATTCCCCTCACCCTCACCCCTCAGGCACGCCGCTGATTCTTTATAATCATGACTAATTAAAATATGAAATGTAAAGGGAAAATTGGCACCAAAGCAGGTACAGAGAAGTGGAGTGCTGTATATATTTTTTCGATAGGCTATACAATAATATAGATCCTAGACTCCTCAGGTTATAC
>JAHWFP010222468.1:1324-35514 GCA_023313725.1 Lithobius niger | reverse complement strand
AAATTGGCACCAAAGCAGTACAGAGGAGTGGAGTGCTGAATATATTTTTCCATAGGCTATACAATAATATAGACCCTAGAAGTTCCGTCTGTCCTCTCAGAGATCTAAGCACGATACCGTAAATAATGATTAATATTAATGATTAATTAGGGTTTCGTATAGTTACCTAGACTAATTAATTATTACTAGGCGCTGATGATGAAGCGGGATGCATGGGGTCCCTGTGATTGCTTAACGATATATTGTCTAAGATCAAAAGCCTAGGCGCGATTAAAATGCTTCTCACCAAACAAGTACAAGCTGTAAAACAATTAATAAGTAAAGAAACGTAATAAGCTGTTAATAAATTAGTGATTAACGAACACACAACGAGGCCCACAATTTTCGTATTGTTATTGCTACTCATTTTCATCCTTCGCAGCCCACCCCGTTGGTTCCATTTTCTTCTGCGTGTGTAAAATCACAAGCAGTTTCGTAAACAGTGAGTAAGTAATTTCTTTAGTCCATTCGGTGGAATATAAGTAAGTAAATGTTGAATGTGGACATACTACCAACCTTAGCCTAGGTTTCATTTACTAAATTAAGTGTTTAATTTGTGCGTCTAAAGGATTTTCAATTGCTAGGCATTGCAACTCTGCTTCGCGTGTACTGTCTGATCCGGCTCTTGCTAGTCCGATGACGTGGCGCATCACGTGACCTGCTCCTGCCGAAGTACTGTTACGACTCTAAGCTGGGCCCACAGATTAGAGAGTTAGGTTTAGGCGTAAGAATACTGTATATTATATCTAACTCTATGGGTTTAGGGAGATGCGACACTCAATGCTAAAGCACCGTGCCGCATCATGGAGGCGCTTACAGTGGCGCCATCCCTCGGGAAGAGCGTTCCGTAGCAGACGCTCTCGCACGCTTTTGCTGGATTTCAATGGCAAGCTCGTGAAGGCCCCTCGAGTGTCTTGTTTTTTATGGTTTATCTCCAACAATGGATTTAGCAGGTAAGAATAACAAATCTCGCAGCATTATGAATAGTAATTCTAAATGTTGCAGCAAGAATAATTTACCGTCACATTAATTTAAATGCAAACTTGAGCTCCATTCAAGTGAAGTGGGTGTGCGTGGTGCTCGGCCATAAACTGCACTAACAACAGGAGGAAGCCCCAAACGCTGGCTTTTTTCAAATTTCCTAAAGACCTTCCCAGGTGAGAATTATATTTAAAAAAATTCATGCAAGCAGCTTTTAGGGATATTCAATTAAATTTCACAAGGGAAAAATAATTATTTGACCATTACAATACAAATAACATTTTTTTAATGTTCTTTTTATTCCCTAAAAATAATTCACTTATGGCAAGTAAATAAATTATTTGTAAGGAATAAAAAGTAAAAAAAAAAATATATATAATAATGTTCTTTGTAACGTATTATTTACACGTTAATTTATGTAGTGAATTTTTTAGAAGCTTCGTCAGTGGCTGAAACAGGGTTCGCACAAGACAGTACATACAAAATTCTTTTTGCAGGGACTTTCAAGGACCAATACAACTTTTTCAAGGATCTTTAATAACAAATCTGCTATCTCACTCTACATTAAAATGTTCATGTTGTAATAGTGAGATGATGAGAAAAAAAATGGAGCAGAAAAAATGCCCCGAAAAAAAAAAAGACGTGGGACAATAAAATGCTGTGAAAGAAAGCCGGAGGAAAAAATGTGTCGTGTGTTCTTTTTTTTGTAGTTCGGCAGTTACCTTGGCTCGAATTTCACCAGGGAGGGTAAGGAGTTTCACCACCAGAACAACACTTTTCTTTGGCTTTTTTCCGTCGCCTTTTTCACGCCAGTCCCCCCCCCCCTCCTCCCCTCCCTCCAGTAGAGATGTTTTAATAGCCTGGTAAACAACTGATGAAAACTGGTACAGCAACAAAATTTAAAAAATAAACAGAACATTTTATGACAACGCTTCTCTATGAAATGCGTAATTTTTCACTTTTTTTAAAATTCAGTTAATTTAGATTTCTCCACTTTACAGATTTTTTTTAGCATGTGTCGAAACATTTGCTTTTTTTTGCGTTTCTTTAATCTGTTCACGTAACCGTATTTCTTTTTTTTTGTGCTGCTTTGTTGGAGTCAACAACAAATTTAACTTTTTAATAAAATGCGTTCGAAATAGGTCTCGATTTTTTTTTGAATTGATATATTGGCAGTTTGTTTTTAGTTAATAAATTCTTGCCCGTTAACACATTTTTAGTTTTATTTTGTATACGTATTTAAGCAAAAATATAATAAAATTGCGATGGCTTGGATCAATGCTTATAATACAAAGTAAGAAATGAATTAATTGCTTTTTTGTGAATTTTACTTTGATTTTACGTTAAAAATTCTAAATAAAAAAGGGCTAGTAAGAGCATCGTCCTAATTTATGTCATAAGTAAACCACTGTCCTCTCAACACCCACAACCACGGATTTATAGTGTTGAATTTGGGAAACAAATTTGATCGCAGCCAACAACTACACAAATCTGAAAATAAACTCCAAAATGTCCTTTAAATTGATTCTAGCAGCTAATATTATCCTCTATATGTGGGAACCAATATACAAACTTTATTCCCCAAGTTAAATCACTCAAAAAATTGTTTTAAAAAGGATTAGCTAGCCTCTCTTCGCGTAGATTGCAATGCTGCTATAGTTCACGGATTTCATTGCGACGCGCTCTTCTTACCAGCTGGCGCTGTCATCAAGCGGCACGCTCCCTCCCGTAGAGAAGCACTGAGTGTTGTATCTGCCTAAACCTAACTCTCTAATCTGTGGCTGGGCCCTCCCTGTGCGGGCGTGTGTTTTGGGGTTGGAGCTTGAATGAGACGGTGCGTTTGCAAGCAAAAATAAAAATAGAATTGTACTTGGATGTGCGAAAGTTTGATCGGATGCTTCGACGAATTATCTTTCATTTCCTAGTAGTTAGTAGTATCAAAAGTATATAAAACCAGACAACAACACCATAATTTGCTTTTGGTAGTATGGATTTGCATTGTTCGGTTTGCTACGGGATCGGCTAGCTCCAGCGGCAGGCTGTTTGTAGTGAGAACAACTGGTGTCGTTCACCGCCCGTCGTTGCAGTTCACCGATGCCGTACCGTTCACCGGGCGCTGTCAGAATGGCCCTTTAGAGCACTGGCTATGACCGAGCTGATAGTATGCTAAAGTTTCGAGGATTCTCGATAAAAAAAAAGAAAAATACATCGGATGAACCGCACAAGTTAATTACGTAACTAGTGTATCTTTTAAATTTGTGATGTTTCCGATGTTACTGCAGTTGAATACTAATTAATTTCCATTTAACTTACATCTGTATTTGAATGGGATTTCAAAGCCGCGTTAAATTAGATGACAAGAAGTTACAAGCATTGCTGAAAATGTGAGGTCTACTATTTTTATTTTTTTTCTGAGAAATAGTTTTTTGTTAGATAAATTTTATTTATACAGTTTATACAGTAACAGGAATACACAATGAACAAGGAGTGAATAACAGTAAATGTGTATAAGGCAGTAAATCTTAGGCAGTATTTTTAACTGATAAATAAATACTCTGCCATTGCCTAAACTCGAATAAGCATCAGACTATTCCTCAACGGGTACATCAACGGTTTTGTTGACATAGCAATCACTACAGGTACATGCAATACAGGTAGTTTTGAA
The DNA here is from genome assembly GCA_023313725.1 of Lithobius niger. Classification (NCBI taxonomy): domain Eukaryota; kingdom Metazoa; phylum Arthropoda; class Chilopoda; order Lithobiomorpha; family Lithobiidae; genus Lithobius; species Lithobius niger. Next base: position 31,829 of record JAHWFP010222468.1, on the reverse strand, counting down.
ATTTTCCGAATATGGGTGCTATTTGTAGTACTAAAGTTGGCCAAGAACGCTGGATCAGGGTCAAAGACACCAGTTCAGTGTTCTCCTCGTGCCAATTCCTCTAATGGAAATTTTTATACACTACTGATAGTACTTATAGTCTGAAAATGTTTGTTAGTTAGTTAGTCCAGGGACGATAACGTTGGCAGTTAATGGCTGCATTCTAGTGACATCGTGAATCAAGCTAAATACGACTCCCGAGAAAACACGTTTGATTTTATTTGGAAATAGGGAATTCGAAATCTTCGCTCACGGCACTTACGACTGAACTAAAATTCCTTACGGCTCCATCCACCCTTTCTTGCGAATTGGTTTCAAAGCCGCTGTTTGCCAGTCATCAGGCAACTTCGTGCTCAAGTCGAAGAAGTAGAAAAGAAAACATAGCAGCACAACGGAAGAAAATCGGGCACTAAAAATAGGCAAGATTTTGTCAACCTTTATTACAGGTTGACATTACATTGAGATGGTGCCCACGACTTGAACCATTAGCTACGGATCACTGCACGGGCTTCCTGTCATCTGAGCCATTTCTCCGGCCCGTGGAAAGATGGTTAAAGAAAAGGTCGCCTGTGTAAGTGATCCGGATTTCATTGGTTCGAGTTTCGGTCACTTATCTCAATGAAACATAAACAGACGTTTACTGAAAATAGAAAAAAATGAGTTTTACTATTTTTTTAGTGCAGTGCGGTTTTTTTTTTACATCACCGTCCTGTCAGGCAAACATTAGTGTCGGGCAACACATCTGTCGGGCAAACTTTACTGTCGGGTAAACATCACAGTCGGTAAACTCATCTGTCGGACAACTCACCTGTCGGGAAAACATCCCTTCGGGCAACAGACCTGTCGGGAAACTGCAGTCGGGCAAAAGTATCGTCGGGCAACCGATTGTCGGGCAACCGTACTGCTCCCAAAACGGTCCATGATAAAGGTTATTGGATTTTAGTTACTTTTAGTGCAGGCTACTATTTTCTCTATTGTGCTACTTTCTCTCCTGCATGAATTACATGATTTTTGTATACTGACTCAAGCAGCAGAAGTGCACAAAAACACCACAGTAAAAAAAAAAAGGAAATTGTCAAATTAACGTCCTTTTCAGCGGCTAAGGTTATCCCTGGACGTAGCAGGACAATTTTGCTAGTAAATACTATAGGAACCCTCACAGTGGTAACGAGCACAGCGTTCACTGATAGCTTCAAGTTTGAGCAATTTAAGCATGTTAGTTCCCTACACATGGCGAACCAATTTCTGCTGCTCGAAAAAATGGAATGATCGGTTGATTTCCTGAATACCGGAGTTTCCGGTTACAGAACTATATCTATATATCTTCATAATTTTCTAACGGAAATTAACCAATGGGAAGCCAGTAAGCGGCAGCCACTAGCCAATCACGCATCCGTAAGACGGATAAAGCGAGCACCGGGTACTTATTAGATTAAGCCGTCAGCTTCATCCCTCCATGTTGTATTTACGATCGAATCGTCTGGTTTTCTGGTCTTCGACACATAACGAAAGGATGACGGAACTATATGCGGTAGGTATAAACCAATTTCTAAACATATAACGACGTGCCTGATAGTCAAGTGACGCATGATTTGACTTACCAGCGATGCGCGATTAATCTTTGGTTACCATGGTGACAGAACGATCACCCAGCATTAGATTTCTGCCCAAGCGCGTTAGGCCTAATAGACGCTAATATTAGAAGTCTCGCAGTAGAGGCAACCCCAGCACGTAAAATAGCGAGTGGCATATAAATAACCGTAAATAGTTGGAAATAAATTAATAATGATTGTCGCAAAACTTACTAAAGTTACTGCACTTCCTATTTTAAATCTATGAAACGATATTTTCATTAAAAATAAAACACGTATTTACTTTGGTTGATGCGCCATGACTGGTAATGTTTGCCCAACAACAACCGTCAGCTTTCACGGTTGAGTCAGGCTGTTTTCGGGATGTTTGGGATGGATCGTTGGGGAAAAAAAACTACTTAGGAAACGGTATAGAGCAGTGACACGACGTAGTATTATTGTATATAACTCTATGCTGGAGCCTTCTGCAAGGGGCACTGCAGAGAGAACCAGAAGGGCGTCATACTGCAGCCGACGCTGTGAAGAGTGATTTCTTAAACCTAACACGCGCGATTTTTGTTGTTGGAGAACACAACGTTATTTTTAACCTAAGATATCCGCTCTTCCGTTGTTTTCCCCTCCATTTTGATGTAGTGCACCTTGTAGTTATGCCCTCCAAAACCCATACTGGTGCCAATCTGGTGCCAATATGGCGGCAAATGTCACTGCTCTGTATTCTCGTTTCAAACGCAACTCGAGCGTAGTTTAAGTATCGATAAACGTTCTCAACCCTTCGTTACAGTTTCTAAGCTGCTAAAAACATCTCGTGCAAGCGCCTGAAAATTTTCAGCTTCAGAATACAGCTTTGGGATGAGAACATTTATCAATTAAACAAGCGGCTAGAACAGCTACCTATATGTCGCATCCGGTCTTCTGTTCAGTTTTGCCACTACCAATGGTGAGACGGAAACCCTCTATCACGCATTGCAACAGCTATCTCTATTATATAATCTAAAACAGTAACCATCAGAACCCCTGCCGGTTAAAAATGTGTTAGCTTTTAAGCTTATTTTAGATTTTAGGCGTATTTGTCAACTTTTAGGCCTAATTCTTACCTGGAGCTTTAATTTCGTAAGTAGCAGCTAACGGAGATTGGATTTGTATAGTACGACTCATTTTTGCAACACGGCGTGCCTTCGGGCACACAATTGCAGTGTTAAACGTAACGCACAACATAGCTTATATAGATCAGTGGTAGTAGGGAAGTGACGGGAGACACGCTGTTGATGAAGCCAGGAGCTACTCGTAGCAACTTGACGTTGCCGTGGTAATGTGATTTTAGGCCTATTTTTCCTTTTTTAGGCCTAATTTTTTTTAAATACAGTTTTAATTTCGTAAATAGCAGATAGGCCTAATGGAGAATCTGGTTCGATGGTAAGCCCATTCATTCATGCAACAATGCGACAAGACTTTTAAACGAAGCTAAAATGCTTTTGTTTTTGGGGCTGCAGTGTTATCCTTAGGATATCAATTCGACGATCAAATGTTAATATTTAATTTAATTAGGTCGAAGAAGTCTATTAGCTATAAGGAAGTAACGATGTTTTAATTTGCCATGTCATTTAACTAACTTTTGACACTGAATCGAACGTTGTAAACAGTGGTCGTTAATTTTGGTACCGTTGCGAAGTTGAAAAAAGCGACCGACGGACGGACGGACAAAGTCGTTACAATAGTCTTCTCAGCCGGTAAGGCTGCACAGAAGACTAAAAAACACGCACTCGTGGGCAAATCCAAGATGGCGGTTTGTGAGCAGGCAACTCGCCCTATCATGAGCTTTTAAACTGTATTGTTTCATCATTTTATTGTGACCAAGACAACAAAACCCTTCGTCGAAAATTAAATTGTGTTTTATTTTATGATGAACGTGTGGTCTGTCTTCGCTCTCAAGAGCGGATTTTTAATTGTTTACCTCCTCCACCACAAATTAGCTGAAGTTTTAAGAAGTAGGTTGTTTTTGTATGTCCGCCAAAGAGCCCTTCACTGAAGCAGTCCGCTAAACGAATTTCGCATGTGATTGGTTACGAAGTTGTTCTGATCTGAGCTTCTCTAGTGATACAAGTGGGATTTACTCATAAGCAAATCAGAAAAATAGAATTAAATAGAATGTGATGATGCGAAGCATTTGACTTAAAAGCACCCCCCCCCCCCCGCCTTCCCCCAAACCCCACACGATAAGGAGAATCACTGCATTTATATATCAATCCTAGCACAAAAGCAGTACAACGAAGGGGCAGAGACGACTTGATCAGGTGAGGAGTTCCAGGTCTGAACAACGTAATCTTAAAAAAAAAGGAAAAAAAACGATGCTATGCGGTATGCCTGGAGGTGAGACCATGCAGTTTCAGACTACAGTAATTGTTGCTTATGAAAAAAAAAAATGACAAGGCATGGTGTGATGGCATCCAGTTAGAATTAATCAACAAACGTCAACCCCAAAGTGTACGCTGAGATTAAACAGATGCTCACGAGGCTGGAAATAAGCAGTTGTTCACATAAATTAAACGATCCAGGTTTCCCCAAAAAGGGAAGTATAGGAAGAAGGATACCAAACTAGAAATAAGCCGTTTTTCACAGTGCCTGTTATACAACTTTGGTGACACCACACTGTCACTACCGGCAAGAACGCAAAGGGAGGGGGGGGGGTTGAGGCTTAATGGCGCGTCGACAGCAAGGTCATTAGCGCCAACCTGATTCACAGGGGAAAGGGGAAGAAGGTTTTACAGCGGTAAGGGAAATGCGCTGATTGAGTGAGAGAAGCAAACGAGTATCAGCGTTTGTTTGCCAGTATGAACAAAATTGTGTTTAAAAAAACTTACGTTGATGAAGCATGGACATATACACATGACATACAAAACCACACGTTTCTTACAACTGTCCGGAGAACGAGCTTCTTCTATACCACGCGCCACGGCTGTTTACCGTGACGCACGCATCACGTGATTATGCTTATCCAGTCAGATGGCCGAAGAGCCGCTATTCTCTTTCGTCCTTAGCTAACTCATGATGACATCACGGCAAACAGCCGTGGCTCGTGGTATAGTAACGGTTTATGTGCCTTACATATTGCTTTTCTGCCCATAAAATGCTTTCCATAACGTAGTTAACACAGACATTTTACTTCACAGAGACAAACAGTAAATGTTTTTTTTTAAAGAAATCCGTGATTAGACTACGAGAATTAAAAAAAAAATGCTGACAATGTTAATTTAAGCAATGTTACATTGGTATATTGCCGTGGGGAGCTGGGAATTACTTACTCTTGCATCGCAGGTGCTTCGGTGCCATTGATAATTTTCCGCGCGTCTGTAAACGCGAGACATGCGAAAACGCAGCAGGCTTGTTTCGCATTAAGAATCAACCCTAATTAATTACGTTGAGACATAACATGGTTCCGTTGAAGCCCTAAAATACTGACGATTGACTGTCTATTTTTAACCACGGAAAAAACTGACGTATTTCGTAAATAATGTTCGAGCGTGTTGGCGATTGTTTGATAAACAGACTAAATAGTCCAGTGTTTTCAAGACGGCTGAAATACTTTAGGCAAGTATTGAAAAAAAAAAAAACCTCTGCTGCGGATTAACAGGATATCAAAAGCAGATGAGACCAAAGAGGTGATGCTAAATACTTCCGTGGGAGGGTTAAGGCTTAATGGCGCGTCGACAGCTACGAAGGAGGAGAGTTGGACATTATTCAGCCTCTATCTTTGCACATGCTGGGCATAGCGTCCAACTTGGGGAATTGTTGTATTGCGAAAGATGTGTCTACCTTATAAGAAATTTTGATAAAATCCTAACGTTCATGTAATTATCGTAGCTCAGTCAGTAAATTCGTTGGTTGTGATGAGAGAGAGAGAAGAATATTGGTTTATTGAATCGGGCAAATCGGTACAAAACTCCGTATGTGCCCTCACCCCACAAGAGCTAGTGCTCGCGTATGGTGTGTTCATTCTCTTATAGGCACCAGCTGCATTTTTATTTTCAATACACTGGGTACTACAAGGAGCTTATAAATGAATACACATCCGTAGGAGGAGAGGGTACCCAAGTCGTAACGCTCTCTTTGTATTCAACCACAAAGTAGTCTGGGAGAGAAACTGCTGATTTCGCTTCCTGGCTCCAGGGCAGTTGATTCGACATCGCCAAAATCTTGAGAGTGGCGTGGTAGCTTCTCGATTCCCGAACACATGACATGTGAAATATTTTCGTCTATATGGCCGCACATTGGCCGTCACTGCAGTCACCGTATGCCACAACGGGTGTCTGATTGTATATACGCCAAAATCTTATTTAGCAAAGCAAAGCTAAGAGGCGCTCACTTCCAGGAACACGAGAACTGGCGTGGAGGTGATTGGCAAGGCATGCAATTTCTACTAGGGATCGACCGAAGGGTGGTGTTTCTAAACTAGAGGAAAGCGAGAAAAACTGTTTCTTAACTCGAGGCGACTGATCCAAGCGCTTCCCACTTTACGTAAGCGTGACGTCATGGAGCTGAGATGTTGCTGAGGCAAGTGAGGCAGGTTTTTTCTCTAACTCACTTACTGTTCCAACATGGCTGCCATCACCAGTAGTAGATGAGATGGTCGTGTTTCTAAACTGTAGGAAGTGAGATATGGAAAATGTCTGAATTTAGAAACAAAATCCAATTAAAGAGAGATTAATAAGCATTTGTATTATGTTCTTAATAACATTTCTCTCGCTGAAAATAGATGTGGCAGGGATTATTGCTAATTTTTCTAATGTTGAGAACGACAATGTAGGGCAGAGCTGTTTCTAAACTGATCGGTTTTGATGACGTTGTGGGGCGTGGCTTAGAGGAATCCATCTCACTCTTCCCTCTAGTTTAGAAACACACCCTAATACAGGTTTTTGGTGATCCGATCTGATGCCGAAAATTATCATACCGATTCGACCCCAAGCCGGTATTTGATTTTTTTAACCAAGCAAAATTTATAAACTTAGTAAGAACTAAAAAAAATACAACATTATCCTTGTTACTTCATATCATTAAAAACAAAGTCATAATTATCATTTTTTACATTTCAAGGAGTTAAAAAATATTATTATACACTATGGGTCTATCTGAGGTAAAATTTACCTGTGTTTATCTCTTGTGGTTCCTTGTAAGCTCATAAGAAAAATAATATGATTTTCTACATTAACCCTCATAATTATTCTGCTGCTAGCACAAACAATTATAGGTTTAGCAACAATCTTAAGTATAAAAACCAATAAGGACCGAGAAAAATCTTCTCCACCTGCTCGTAACATTACCAAAAGGAAAAAATGAATATAATATAATGGACCATATTTAAAATTAAAAGAAAAAAAAATAGAAACAAAAAACCATTTGTCAGCACTGTAGTACAATGAATTTAAAGCTGATTGAAATTCTTCATTACAAACGATTGAAAACATCTGATATGAAGTATGAGTAGCCTATTTTGTGCTAACTGCACATGCACACTTGCATGAAAGAAAACACGAAAATTGGAAATTATAAAACTAATCTAAACAGGCGCTCGTCACTCCTTTAATTTCACATCAACTGTCGAGAGTTTCCAGACACTGCCCTTCAACCCCCCCCCACCCTAAAAAAAATCCTAGTAATTAAAATTGTAGCATACCAAAAAATTAATTACGGACGAATGACAAATTAATACTGTACGTTGAAAAAAAAATTTCTTTGTTTACTTTTCTTGACCCCCTCCCCAAACTCAGGTCTAATTAAAACACACCTTAGGAAAACGTGATTTAAAAATCACCGTGTAGCCGATCTGCCCAACTACCCAGCACGAAAGAACAACGTAGGTGTTTGGTTTGCCATCCTCTCTTGAATTTCTTCGAACAAACGTTTTTGTTGCAATATCTTTAATTGGCAATCTATATATTTCATTCAGATCCATTTGAAACTAATTTGAAATAAATCATAGTTGCCTAGATAGTTCTTGCGGTATTAGTGTAAGGATAAACCGAATATGTCGAGGAAACCGGATGTTGACAAAATGCTCTTTAAAAGTTGATACCTGAAAGGTGCACCATGGTAGTAACATGCAGGATACAGCTTGAATAAGTTTAACAGTACTAAAAACACAGGATTCAAGTAAATAATTGGATATTGTTACACTACATTAGTAATATAATATTTTAAAAAGTGATAATTTTAAATTTATAATAATAATAATAATATATAAAATTTGGTGCGACAGCAACGGGTCTGGCAAGGACCGGGGGGTCACTAACAGCCAGCCCTAGGAAAGGTGTACACAAACTGGCCTAGGAATGGTGATCAGAATAGGTTTGGGGACACGAATGCCTTACCACCTTGGTTAAACCTGCCAGGGACCCAAAGGTCCCCGATGGCATCGCCAAACATGTGGGACATGGGAAGGGTGTGAAGATGGTTAAAAGGCCCAAACAGTACACCAAAAAAGTAAAAACATTTTGTTTAAAAATAGTAAAATACGCTACGATGAATGTTTTAAAACTAATGCACCCATATATCGGGATATGTCATCACTTGGTAAAAATATAAAATAAAATAAAAAAGAAATACTTAAAATAACCAACCAGACAGAGAAGGGTGGGAGGATCACTATCACCACCCGTACTACTATGGAGGTGGCAGGGGACGCTTCAAGAATTTAAACAGTGGCTCGGAATTTAACATTCGGCGGAACATGTGAACTGATCTCGCGTTAACAGTCTCACCCCTTAGAGCATTCCATATTTCAACCACCCGCTCCGAGAAAAAGTTACGACGACAGTCGAGCCTAGCACCCTGTACTGTTAGCTTCCAGTTGTGACCCCGCGTGCGCTGAACCCACGGGGCCAAATCGAAGAAAGGAAGGTCCACCTCAAGTAAGTGGTTTAGAATCTTGAAAGTTAGAATCAAATCAAATTTAATTCTGCGCAATTCCAGCAATTCAAGGCCCAATCGTACCAGGCGCTCCCCATATGTAACCTCCCTGAGTCCTGGGAGACCCTTGGTGAAACGCCGCTGGACCCTCTCAACGGCATCAATGTCGCGAGCCAAATAGGGTGACCAAACAGGGGTCGCATACTCAAGTAAAGGACGCACAAACACTTTAAAGGCCCAGACTAAGGTTGCAATATTACCAGAAGTAAAGCATCTTTTAACGATGGCAGACCGACGAAATGCTGAGGCACAAATTTTCTGGCAATGGACAGATGATTTCAGGTCACTCGTAAACCATATTCCCAGGTCACATACAATCGCTGAGGATGGCATGAAATCGTTGCCAAGAGGATACTGAAAATCGAAATGCCTTTTACCAACGTTAAAAGTGTGGCATTTAGGAACGGAAAGCGGAAGTTGCCAACATTCTGACCAGGTTACAACCTCCTGTACCTGGTTAACCAACTCATGTGAATACGAGGATTTTTTTATTTCTGTACCTACCTTAATGTCATCCGCAAATTTGAAACCAAAAATATTACTATTTTCAAAAGACAAGTCGTTGACATAAATTACGAAGAGTAGAGGGCCAAGCACAGAACCCTGAGGGAAGCCACATGGCACGCTTGACCATGATGATAGGGAGCCCTCAATGAGCACCCTCTGCTGACGGTTATGGAGGAATGCAGCGAGCCATTTTTTGAGCTAGTTATTTGAATTAGTAGATTAATTTTTAATGGCCTAAACTGCATTACTTTTTCCTGGTTGTCAGCGCGCGGAGCACCCTGCCGATATCAGCTGAGAAAATTGACAACACACACCGTAGCAAGGTCTGTAGCAAATAATTAAAACATTTCTCGTTACCGCATTTTTTTATGGATTTGTATTCCTTAAAATATTACAATTTTAATGTAATATATTTTTAAAACCTTTTTTAAATCACCAACCCGCTTACTCGCTGTCCAGGATTACTGATTAGCATGTTTTCTGTTGACCCTTGTGACTGAGCTCCACAGCAAAGCAATCTTGCAAAGGGTTACGCATATATAAGTTTATGTAGGCTACTTTTACGTTAAATATTGAATAAAAGTAACTAATAGACACACAATGTGCAGAATTAACAAATTTTGGCTGGTTTTGACACCTGCCCCGGTAGCACCAGCTGATGTTTGGCTCCCGTCGATCCCTTCGCGACTAACGTAATGCACTAGACTTAGTATTTACAAGAATTTATAAATTCTTGGTATTGAAAGCTGACAAGCGTTTACTAGTTAATCTGTTAAACCGAAACAATTTACGACACTGAAACTCGCGTTTGGCAGTGAAGGCCACATCTGGATCGGACACAAAAACTGAACCGATACCGGCCGATTATCGGATGGAAAATGTCTGCCGATGCCGATACCCATCCGATGATCGGTCGATCCCTAATTTCTACATCTCAGTCGGCCTTGGCTTTAGAAGCAAAACTCATTCCTCGCACGCTTCAAGGTCGTTTAAAACGCAAGTGCTTGTGAATTTCCACGTGATTGAACTAAGGGCGCGTTTAAGCAACGACTCGCTTGTACAGTCTCGTAGCGATAATTTAATCTCGACGGCAAAGACGTCATTGCCATGGTAACAACGCTACCTGGATCAGCTAAATACGACATCATTTGAGTAAATGCCTGCAGTCTTATAATTTGTGACAAGATAAATATTTCCTCCTGAAGAAAGATTTTCCCAGTAAAGCTAAAACGGCCGCCATGTTGGAATTTCGGGTGATTTCTAGCTTCTAGCTATACGAGAATGCAAAGGCGAGTCGTTGCGTAAACGTGCCCTTACTTCAGCACGAGTGAAATATTTCGCGCATATTTACCAGGTAAAAATCTGCACAGTGTAATTTACAAGGTATGGTTGCCACAAAGGCAATAACGGTCACTTGTTCGACAGTTGGCTACGTGAGGTCGCGACTCAGAACGAGTGATGGAACACATTGCATAATATTATTGGAGATGCCTACACCACGCACGCCTGGTGCTATTTAAATTTCCGAAGGATCTTGTGATACTGCTAAACGCTGAGAACTACACTGAATCAGAATTGTCCAGCATATACACATGGTCCAATCCAGTTATCTCCCGCAATAACATTGATTTATTCAAACCTTTAATATTCGAACACTTTGTTGGGCTTTTACGAGAAGAAGAAGAAACATTCTTTGCTTGAAGGTCGTCTGCACGATAGGTTCCTATTGAAACATTCTATTTCGAAAGCAAAGTGTCTGACTTCGTCACTTCAAAAATAGACGGTTTTATTCGTAAAATCCCACAAGGATAATCGAAAATTTACATCTTGAACAACCAGTGCAAAGGTGGAAGTGATTCGGTTAGAATCACCTGCTTTTGATAATAAGTCTCAAACATTTAACCTATGTTGTTCTTGACGCCGGTCAAGTTGTTTCAAGTACGCAAGTTGCTTCCCAAATATTTGGGAAACACTTTAAATTCTCCTTTGACGGCATGAATACGTACTGAAATTTAAATACTTCGCCATAATTTTATTCTTGAATTGTTATTATTAAAGCCGGTTTATACGTCTTATATGAAGCTTATGTGAATCAAGACGCTTCATGATATGACTTGGTTATACCCGGTTACTATTTGCGCGTTTCCCACGCATAAATAGCTTTTACAACATTTACATACATAGCTTTGAGTGCACGTAACAAAACCGTTTCATACGATGGAAAAACAGGAAAAATGAATGAATTCGTAATAGTTCTTGAAAAAGAACTGTAAGGTTTCCCACCAAGGTTTCACCAAGAATTCCCACAACTCTCTCTCGTGCCTCCCGTGTTGATAGACGGTTTTAAGGGTAGTTGGGTGGTTTTTTATGTGATCGAAGAACATATAGAGCAAGCTGAAATCAACAGGCAGGTAATACGTATATTCTGCGCTGAGATTCAAGTACTCAAAAGTTGAAAACGGATCGCTCGTTTTGGCAGCCACCATGTTTGCATTCGCAATTGACGTCACTAAATGCATTAGATTCTAATGCGATGGAGTAAAGGAGAGTTCATATAGTGCCGTTCGCCATTTGCCTGGATGAAACCTCAGTCTGGACTGATAATTTTTAACATCCTTACGATTTCCCGTTAAATGGGGCTTGTTAGCATTTGTGAACTGACAAAATTGGGTGCGTCCGAATTTTCCAACACACAGTATGCTGTTCACAGGTGACGTTAATTTTTTCCTCTTAAAGCAACGTTGCTTCGGTTCTGAGATTACGACTGCCCTTTGGATACGTCTGTAGGCAACCCGCGCACTAGGCCACCCGCATCTGTAGGCCACCCGCGGCCAGTGGTCGTCGTGGCCAAAAAACACGGCGACGTGCCGCGTGGCCACGTCCGTTTTCCCTTGATAATTCTCGGTCACGTGGTGAAAAATGAACACGGAGCAAGTATGGTCGCCCTGTGGTTGCCTGCATGCCGCCCGGGATCCCAGTGGCCTTTGCGACTGTCTGGCCGTGGCGGCCAAGTGTGTGTTGCTACATATACCGTAAGCGTTCTCATTGGCCGCAGCGACCTGGCCGTGCGGCTTGGTTGCCGTGTGCGCGGGAGGCCTAAATGTGAAATAATGACAAGTACACCAACACAGTTCACCGATTCCTCATGTGCTAATAAGGAACGACAAGAGGCCTCCGAAGTTCTCGCTCTGACATAAACAAAATACTGTCATAATGTGCTTCAAAACAACAACAACAAAAAAAAGAAAGGCAAGAAAAAAAAAGTGTCCCGAACTGTGGTGATACTGAAGAATTATAACCGCTGCCGGTGGCAGATTCTGTTACCGAATTTCCTTCTAAAAAATTGTGAATCCATTCTTCCTAAGTAAAACCCAACTGGCTCCACTGCACTGACCAGAAGCGTTAAAATAGCTGTGTAATTACAACTTCTGAAGCATTTAACGAAATGCGGCATGTGGGATGTCAAAGAGGCAACTGAAATAAGACTTTGTAAAAGTGATTTGGAAAATATGGAACTAAATCTTAAACTGCACTCAAAATCAAACATTTATAATGATTCCGTTGTATCACGTTAGGCAAATTTGAGCGTATACCCCTGAAGTGGTAGAAGGAAAATCCACAATCTATATCCGTAATGACTTTCATATCCTGAACTAATGAATTCATAACATTTATGGATACAGTTGGTGAATTGCTGCGTGTGCTCTTCACAAACCTTTAGCAGAAAGTTGAAAATATCATCGTCACACAATTTGGGGCTATGATCAAAAATATATCTAATTGCATGAATCAGTGCTTGACATTTATAGTGTTCACCCGTCCAGAAAAAACACCGATGTCTGTAGAATCAGGCAAGTTCCCAGGAGTACTGTCCTGTCCAATACTGATACCGGGGAGGCAAACAGGGCGTGTCATCTGATGTCGACTGTGACTCGAAAAAACTCAAACAACAAAACATTGATGACAGCATTAAATTTAACCAAAATATGAATCACTCAGGCCATAAATGCATTAAGCCTATCACTGGGGCACTATACAAAATGGCTCCGCCGTTTGCTTGTGTGGTGAAAAAACAAAAGGAAACAACAGAAGCTTTTTGAATGCCCAAGTTAGGCAATTAAATATAATGAATCCTACAATTCTTTGCGATTATTTGGAAAAGTCGAATGAGGGGGAGATTGAGGCTTAATGGCGCGTCGACAGCCATGCCATCAGCACCAACCTCTCAGTCACAGTGCAGCGGTCCGGGTTGCCACTGCGACACACATTACAAAGATGTTAAGCAAACCTAAAATCTAGATCTTATCACAGACCTGCACCACCTGAAAAAAATTAAAAACCCCGGACAGAGGACAGATTCATCGACCAACTGACGTTCCATGTCACGCGGAAGATGGAAACGGTGACGAACACCGAAAGCCGAATGGCCTACATTTTATTAGTCACCTTACAGAAACGACTATTACCCAAACGAAAGGGTTGAAAGTGTACTGTTAAGTGAGCAGCTACTGAAGATTCTCAGATTCTACACTTAAAACAGCCTTCAAGAAGTGGAGTGGATTCATGAACTTATTGTGCGCGCAGCGTAACTTGAGTCCTGCAGATATTTTATGAGCGGCTACATCTTCCTGGAGGGAGCGGCTTTAATCGACGGCCGCCATTGTTTTTGTAACCATCTAGGATATCAACAAGGTGCTCTGCTATCGAAAACATACAATCGATTATCTGTATTCGTTCTGCGGTGAACTCAAGATAGGCCGCGGACACTATAGTGCTTCTTCGGTGCTCGAATCGAGCATATTACTGCAGTCCTCCCCAACATCATAAAATTGTGTAATGACGTCCATCATCTGGTCGTCTGGTGGTCCATCATCATTTGATACTAATAATATTAGCTTTTTCACTCCAAACGGCATACCAGGAGAAAAGCTGCAATTAAATGCACCAAATTACAGCTACGCCGGGTTGTTAACATCATTTTGGTTGCCCCGTCTTCCTCAGTGGATTCAACAAGTTGCGTGGGACCAATTGCAACCCCTATCTGGTCAGTTGTAACGACCTCATTATGGCTCTTTGTAAATCAGAAGGTATAAACCTCTCCTGTGTGTAGCATGCGCTACTTTCAAAAAGGAGTTATCTGGCGTCGGGTGGCGTCCATCTCTCAACATCAGACAGAACATATCTTACGAAATGCATTCTTCCAAACCTTCAGGTGCTGGTTGGGAACGTTGATGTTCTTCCTTGTAGTCGAGAAACAGGTAAATGGTACAAGGCATGATACATGCCACCTAAATAATCAAATGTATGATTTTACGGGAAATGGTGGTTGTGATTGTTTACCATTTATTACCCATCCCCAGATTACTCATGAAAGTTTACTTTCTAAGCCTTTCGGCGGTCCTGTGAGATCGAATTCTGAGGGTGCTAAGTTTCGGCGGGTAAATTGTTATTTACTAAAATTAATGCTAGAAGTATTCAATAAAAAATGGCAGAATTGTGTCTGTTTTTGTCTGAAGGTAACTACGACCATGAGTATATAAAGAATAGTTCCTACGGAAAGAGTCCTACGGAACTCTTTATGTATACTCATAGTTTAACCGAATGTTGCATTAGAGAATCACATGGAAATTCAGCATGGAAGCAAGTACCTTTAACTTTACAGGCTGTATAACAGAAATGGTAGCGAGTTAGCAATGAATGGAGCGTTGATCTTGGGCAAAACAATGTGGAGGTGGCCAGCTGCTATAATAGGGTGCAAACTTTTTAACGTGCGAGTTAAAAAAGAATAATTTACCTTGGGTGAATTCATTTAGCTGTTCTTTGTGTAATAATTGTTTTTTTTTTTTTTTTTTTAAATCTAAAAGCTTATTGCAATGTAAAAAGATCAAGGCTCACAGGCTCTTTGAGCCTGAAATTATTAAAGTCAAGAGTTTTAATGTATCTCTTGTACGTTTTACTGACCAGGAAGCATATTTTTGATTGAGAATTTGCCAGTGCAGCCAAAGAAATCACTCTGCCAACCTGAAAAAAAAAACAGTAAAAATAAAATTCTCCAATAGCGTTACAAACACGTTGGCCGAAGAACAAAAATGGGAAAGGAAGAGCACAATGCAGTCAACACATTTCACTTCAAAGTTTAACAAACTTGGCTATCTGTGAACTTAACATTTTGTGAAAGGAAGGAAGATGAGAAGAGAACGGGGCAAAGGCCCCCAAACGCTGTAAAAATCCCTTACTGACGTCATGTCAAAACCTAAAAAATTACACGAAGCCCAAACAAAAGGAAATAACAGCTTCCGGCGTCAGCTCGGATCCACGGTGAACACGGATATTCCATTCGTCGGCATAAGAACAAACCTCTCGTGATTTGACCATTCTGGTTCGCGACTTTAACCGTTACATCTGCCGCCTTCCCACCCCCACCTCCAACTACACTTGCCTCAATCCCAAACTCACAAAGTCTCGATCATTCGTGTTTTTTTTTTCCTTTTCTCTCTCCATTGTAAGCTTTAGTAGCGTGACTTTTATCTCCGCCCCCATCCGAGCTGATTCTTGGCGCGTCTTATTGATCTCCTCCGGCTATTGATCCCGTTTGGGATCCCTCTCGGGTGCCCTTTCATAGCACAGCGAACCAACCAAATCAATGGAAGGATAAGGTTTTCTAAAATTAGCACCACTAGCGCGACCAAATAGAAATAAAAATGCTGAGGGATACAGATGTGCCACTTATTGCCTTGCGGCGTGCTTGTAGTAGAAATGCCGAGCTGGTGAAGTGAAGTGTAGAATTACTAAAGGATAATCTAACCAATTGTGCTACAGCAGTTTATTCACCCCGGAAGACAAAGGCTACGCTACACCGTCGAGATTCGTGGTTTTTTTCCTTAAATTATAATAATGAGCATTTATTGCCATAAAATGAGCAAAACGGCAAGATAGGGTTCACTGAGGGACCACTAATAACTTACCGTAAACTACTTTTCATATGTTAACAGAGTTAAAATTACACCATTAAAAAACAAGTTAAAAAAAATGAATCACGTCAAAAGATAATTGTCAAATTGGAAAACTTCATGGGACAATTATCAGAAAGGAGAAGGTGTGCCTTTAAGCACCACCCGTTCAACAGTTTCTTTAAAATATTCAGTAATGACGCCGAGACAATGCTATCGCTCAAGGAATTCCACACTGGGGCGATCCTTACAGCGAAGAAGGATTTCCAACAGTTAAGATTAAATCTGGGGACTGCAAGCTTGAATCGTTGCCCCTTAGTTCTCGTTTCAGTACTAATCTCGAAGAAGAGTAGCTGAAATGCCCTTCTTGCAATGTATAATTTTGTAAGTTAAAATTTAATCTGCCCTGAGACTAAGCAGTTCAAGTGTGTCTAACTTTTAAGATTTTCAATCGTTCGATATATGGCTTCTTACTCAACCCGGGAAGAGAGATTGAATGTATCGCCTCTGGACCAATTCAGTGTGATCGAGATTTTTTTTAAAGTCTCGGTGACCAGACTTGGCATGCATACTCGAGAATAGGGCGGATGTATACCTTAAATGCCCAGTTCTTAGTGTTTAAATTTCCAGACGTGAAGCAGCGATGGACAATGGCTGATCTGCAGTTGGCCATCGTTGTTAATATAATTACAGTGTGTGGCGAACTTGAGATCTGGTTGGAACCCAACTCCAAGGTCCATAAACTTTTGCGTAGCAACTTTCAAGTTTGAACTGCCGACAGAATAATTCGGAATGTTAGTTGTTTTTCCCACACAGAAGCTCAGGCACTTCTCCTGAGAAAGCGGTATTGCCAAACATCGGATCAAGAATACACGAGACCGACTTCACGTTGCAGCTGAAAATAATCAGCCTCCGAAATAATTTGGGCGTGCAACTTTACGTCATCAGCAAATTTTTCTTGATTTACCAATGTGTTATTACAAGAAAGATCTTTAAGGAAAAGGATAAATAACAGTGGACAAAGTACCGATCCTTGTGGTACACCACTGATTACTTCAGTAAGATCAGAAAACTCCTGGTTGTTGATTACTACTCGTTGTGTTCGGTAATGAACGCTTCAATCCATTCCAGCAATCAAATCCGTAATATTTCAAATTAGAAAGCAGTTTCGAGTGCACCGCCAATTCAAAAGCTTTTTTTTAAGTCAAATACGATAATGTTTGTGCTAATACCAAGATCCAGTGCCTTACAGCGCTTAACATGGATAACTAACCAAGTAGTGCAAAATAATGGGAAGTGAAGATTCAAAAAGGGTAAAAATATTAATACATTTACAAACCACATCCATACTGTAGCAAAAGCTATTAGTAATAAAAGTAAAGCTTCTTTCCGATTTTATAAGTTAGCACATTTGTTCAACAAAAACAAATGCACAAGATATTTCTTCAAAACGAATGCAACTGTACTAACATCTATAAACAAAAAAGTTCACAAAGTCCTACAACAGCTGTCCATAAGCCTATTCGCCATTTCATGTCTATCAAAAAATGATTATTTCGTTTTTTTTTTCAATCTCTTTTACTGGTTTCCTTTTCAACAGACAGGTCCGGACTGGCCATAGTGCCCGGGTGCCAATGGCACTTGGGCCCTCCCGTCGATTCGTGTGGTGGCCTTTTTTAATTTTATAATTCCAAGTCAACTTTTTGTTGTTGATGAAATTTTTCTCGTAATTTCCTGGTTGGTCTTAAAATATGGCCCCTTCCCCGATCAGTACATACCAGTCTTTAAATAACTAGACTGTAAAGACAGCTTAGAGATCAGTCATTATTTATTGCCTCGAGGGAGAAGGAAAAAGTCATTTTTGGACCTCAAAGATTGCACTTTCATCAGTCAAAATTTTTAAACATTCTTCAGCTTCCCCCAACACAGGTCCATGATCTGAATGTTTATCCGATTTTGAAACTGTCAGTATCACTACTACCCACTGCATCCTAGAAAAGCCTTGCCTTCTTCCATGCCTAGGCTTTATTTATGAGTCTTGACACAAGATGGATGTATGGAACATCGGTGGTTTACAGAGTATTTTGATTCAACTTTGGCCTTTTGTTAAAAATAAGGCACGTTTTCCTTGCAACTAGTGGTAACTTGTCGGTGCAGAGTGCTATAGTTAAATTTGGCTACAGCAGGAAATCATCTGCAAACAGTCTCAATATACTTACGGAAAGTACATTTTCTTAGGGATGGGGGTGATCACATATTGGACCGTGAGTGGGGAGGTAAAGATTTTCAGGATTTTTAAGGGGGTTGGGGATCATTGAAAAATTTGGTCACATTTTTATTTCATCCCCCCCCCCCCCCCCCACAAAATTGTGTTTGGGGGCCTTTTTAAAATGTTATGGCACTTGGGACTTAGGGCTGCCAGTATTGGCATATCGCCAGATAAGGAACCAGAACTCTGATTCAAAGCCACCACTATTATCCCTTCATACTGAGTTTGAACTAGGGGATGAGTGAGTGGTTTGTGGCACAGGGGTGGGGGGGGGGGGCGTTTCCAAACGGTTACGTCACAATCTTCCATGACCTTTTTGGTGTTCATATAACCTTAATTTTGTGGCTTATTATTTAGGAAAACAGTATTTCAGAAGCAATTCTATTTATACACACAGAAAAACCCTATGAACTGTAAAACATTTGGATAAATACAGTAAACTTAAAAGGACTTTGAAATATTATTGGGGGAGGGGGTTACTGCAGAAGTGTAGCGTAATTATTAAGGGGGTGTTTTAAATTTTGTGACATTTGTGGCAAAGGGGTGGGTGGGTATTTCAAAATAGCCCTAAAAGCGAGACGTAATATATGGATGGCCCCATGGTCGAAGGTTCGGCACATAAAATCACATCGAAACTACCAGCTCATCAACTACAGAGAGATCATTTCAGACTTACTGAATCGCCTCCACTCGCTCACCTCACTGCGATACGGGGAAGGCTGCAGAGTTGAAGGAGGTTGCAAGGGCATTATGACCAGCGCTGGTTTTCCATATCATCACCATCGAAACTACTATCATTATCATTCACAGAGCTAAAATTTGCCCCAAAATAATTTGTGCCGTTGATTTTCCCACTTAACTTAAATTCGTACGCAGCGACTATTAACACTAGTTGGATCAAAAACTTTATATGCTCTCTGATTTTCGTCACAGTCCACGTAGCACCCAAGGACACCATGGGACGAATATTTGTACCCTCTTACAGTTGGATGAAGTACACAGTAAGCAAGACAGCTAAATCTCTTCATCTTTCCAGTAGAAGGTTTAGGAAATCCCCGCATCTCATTTGGTGATTCACTGCCAGGGGCAAGGCGACACTATCTATCATGTTATGTGATTCAGAAGGTGTGAGCGTGCCGGCCAGCACCCAAAGTGGTGGAAGGATATTAGCCCCTTTAATGGAACATCTACTAGCTACGTACTTAATTATGAGCATCGATCGTTCGGTGATGGCATTGTTTTGCTGTGTTCGTATAACGCTTCGCAATTTCGTGTGCTCTATTCCATTATTGTCAGGGAACCGTTTTCTTTAATTTTCCTGAAGCAAATTTGAGACCATGGTCGGTTAGCGTAGCTCCGCTATGAAGACACTCCAATGTAATCTTAGACCGCGCATCACACGGCATGGTAACCACAAGGACGATGCAAACCACACTTTGCATGCAGTAGCACGGGAGTCTAGACAAGGTTTATCAAAAAAAAATCCGGAATCGGATATGAGGTTGACGAACCACCAGGGTGACAAAATGGACCATTAGCAAGAGCCTAAATTAAAACAACAACGAGACAGAGAAGCCGTTTCTAATTGTTAGAGGCATCCGATTGTTAAAAGACTGATTGTTGATGATAAACAGGCCGCCTCACTAGCAGACATGTGTATGTTAACAACTAATATTTTGTAAGGCTAGGCCGATCCATTTACCGATTCAGAATGCCTCACGTAATTCATTAGCGACATTTGCAACACCGGCAATATTGGTCGGAAATCGGTATATAATATCAAGAAAGATCGGCAATAAACCAAATTGAAGATATTTTCAAGGTAAGGTAGAGGTGCAGGGTTTTAGTTTTTTAAACTAAAACTTAAAGGATAAGTATCCACCATTCACAGAGAGAAAGATGCACCAATAACGTTTTCATGATACTCTCCATCTAAGTTTCTAGCTACCTTGGCCGCCTTTCCTGGTTGAATGACATCACTACTTTCAAAGGCCGGCCCTTATTGGGCCAAACATCCAAACAGCAAAGACTAAGAGACAGCTGCATGCAGTTTGGAAAAGTGGTGGGAAAACCTTGAAAATGGTGTATTCAAACGTCCAAATCGGTCGATGAAAAGTGAAAATATCTTCACTGGTTGAATGATATAACTACTTTTAAATGCCAAACCTTGTGGCCAAACATCCAAACACTAAGAGACAGCTGTTTGGGGGTTTGGACCATTGGAAAGCTGGAGAAAAAACCTCGAAACTGGTATAGTCAAACGTCCAAATCGGCCGACGAAAACTGTACGTATCTTCACTGGTTGAATGATTTCACTACTTTCAAAGGCCGAACCTTTTTAGCCTAACATCCAAACAGCAAAAAAAGCGGAACTCGCTCCATTATGTCGACAGTGGAACTAATGACGGGACGGCCCTAGTGTATGAACAGTTCTATTTTGTTGTCTCAAGAGCTCATTAATGATAACATCAGTTGCCTCAGATTTATCCTTTAGAACGTACGTAAACTACCTTCTAGTACGATATTCGGTCAAACTTTTAAAATGCCTGAAGCAAAGGATCGATGGTACAGTCAAACCTAAGAGATCACACCACCACCATATTTCCATGACAAGACTTTGATTCGAACCTCTGACTGGCTTATGTGCCAATTGTCTAGCCTTGGACAAATGTTTAGCATAAAAAGTGAAACACGGTCTGGTGATTTACCCACAACCCTTGGTGAAACAAATGTATTACACATTCTATACGTTCTTCCATGGGGGATATGCCCTAGTTCATAATGTAGTAAGTTAACGTCTGCTGCAACTTTAGAAAGGTTTCCAACATATGGCTGTGTTTGTCTAGAAAATTGTAACACTACTTAACACTTCCTAAATTCATCTGTATAAAAAAGAGATGGAATAAAGTCATCAATACCATCATTCCCATGACCTCAATGTTGCTTACTAAACGGAGAAATACTAGTGTGTGTATCGATAACTGTTAAACTGTTATGGTTTTATTACCAGCTTAGTTACCAGGCACCATATTGGTTTTGGTAGCACATCAATCCTTTTTGGGACTTTATGAATATTTTCCAACTAATTTCCGTTAGAAATACAGTGATGGTTGGAACCGGAATCAATAACTAAAATTTCCTAGAGATAGTCACACCATAATAATTATCAGATGCCAGTACTTTAATCTCTTCATATTTAGCTCAGGTTATGCAACTCATGTTGAGCTTCCTTTTCTAAAACGAACTTCTGCTACGATTACCGGAGTTACTCCATGGTTGGCATTCACTGGATCCTCCACGCTGTGTTTTTCTGTTGACGGTGGTGCTTCGGACCTGAACATGTAGATTTATGACTAACGCCCCTGTAGTGGAAACCAGTAAGTTCGTAGGTAAGTGTGCCAGTCAGACGGCTTTAGTTACAAAATGCTTGAGTATCTGAAACGTTTCTGGTGTTATAAAGAACTTGGTTTTTGCTTTTATTTAAAATTGAGGTTCTCTTTTTATAAGAGGAGCAATACAGCTTGTAACCAAGTTGTCAAACGAACTAAGCAAACCTATAACAATGTAGCAGGCTTTTATTTTCTTGCCTGATAGAAACTGGTATCGTCTATTTGCAGGACAATTGTGCCTAATTTGTCTAAGTGTAACACTTATTTAAACCGTTTTTCTGAATTCCTACTTAGGGCAAGATTCAGGATGTTAAACGGTTCATATTGATCTTTTAAATAAGCTCAGATTGTAGATGCATTTGACAAGAGTTTAGAAATCTGGATTAGTATTGTATCTACCGATAACATAATTAGGTTCATGGTTTTCATTTGCTATTTCCCAAGCAGCAAGTTTATCAGCATCAGTCTAATTCAGCTTTGCCAGTCATTAAAGGACCCATGACGAACCATGATGCCTTAGTAATGCTTCTACTCTCTAGTAGTCCAAGAGCTATAATTACTACCATCCAACAAATGTAGATATTGAATATTGATGGCCATTTTATCAGCCTCTACCATTTTAGTCTACAGAAATAGGCCATATAAATTCATAGCAATATACGACAGTTTCAGACCAAGATTCCTTAAAATTCTAGCAGAATCTTTACACCTTTACTTTAAAAGCTGTTCTTTACGGTTCAGCAGGACTTTTTAATTACAACTAGCGGAGTCGCTCGCTTCGCTCGCTCATTCCGCCGCATCTTGCTGCGCTCGAGGAGATTTCTTGCTGCCATACTTACGCGAAAATGGACAATTCCACACCAAAAACAAGCAGTCAAATGATCAAGCAAATTATCAGTGAAGTACGCGTTTTTCGGAAGGTTTCAATTCGTAAACAAACGGTTACTGCGCCTACTCTTTTTTTTCTCTTTGTTTATACTCATTCGCCACATTTAATAAGATTCCCCAGATTCATTTTCACTACTGAATAAATATTTAGCCTACTACTTAATAACTGTAGTAGCCTACTACTTAATAACTTAGAAAAAACTGTTGTTTCGGATGACAAAAGCTGATTTTCGTTCGCTTTGCTCACTCAATCAGCGCAAACATTTCCTCAAAAACGTGACTGAATCAATGTAACCACCAAGAACCACACATCATTTGTAATTTAAGTTTGTACTACACTTTACATGAGTTTTCTTGTTTCACTTATTTTAAGAATTTTTTTCTTTACATCTTGCTCAGTGAAGATTTTTCCATCGGATCCTTATCACTTCACTTTCTGATGATCCCTCACTTGGCGAAACAGCTGCAGAAATCAAGTGAAAACGTCACGGTTCCAATGATCTTTTATTCAACGTAGAAAGTCGTTCATTTGCACTACTGAATAAATATTTAGGCTATTACTGTTTCTGATAACAAACGCTGATTTTCGTTCGCTTCACTCACTCAATCAGGACAAACATTTCCTCAGACACATGACTGAACCAATGAACCACCAAGAACCACACATCACTTGTAATTTGTGTAAGTACTACACTCAACATGGGTTTTCGTGTTTCATTTATTTTAAGAATTTTTCTTTACGTCCTGCTCAGTACAGATTTTCCCATTAGCGGCTCATCAATTTCTGATGATCCCTCACTTGGCGAAACAGCAGCAGAGCGTCAATTGAAAACGCCATGATTTGATTGTAAGTTAGGCCTACACAAGACACTAACTCGTATAAATAAAAATAAAATACAAATAAAAACTGTTTATGTTATGTCAAATAAAAACTTTTTATGTTATAGCACAAATAAAGAGGGAACTGGCTGATGACTTTACGTAAACACTAATGCTCTAATATTGCTGTTTGAAATGACACAGATGCAGACGTAAAAATATTCTTGGCAACTTTTGCTGGTGTCAATATATTTTCTACACGTAATTTAGTATTTAGCATTTAATCTCTTGCTGTCTTTGTGTTTCTGCTAAACGATTATTCTCTGGCTGTGGATTTTTTCGTATATAGACTCGATGAGATGAATGACTCCAATATTTTAAAACATAATACTGTTACGCAAAGCAGCGCGTGTTAACTGATTGTTAGTGAGAACAACAAGTTATTGACTCGCTCCTCGTTGGTCCGTTGCCGCCAGACCATTGTTGATGGACGTTCGGGACGGGTTCGATGCTTCCACGAAAAAAAATTGGGCAACAATCATGACATCATGTATTGTTGAGGCATTGTTGGGTGATTGTTGCTGTTTGTTGCTAACGGTCAATTTTCATTAATTTCGATCATTTAGGACCCAGCTCGGACTTTAAAAATACGCCTCCACAACGAACGGGTTAATTTGATTTTTTTAGACAAACTTCTCATATTTGTAGCCATCTACTTTCAGAGGAGAAGATGATCATCCCCAACCAACCAAGCACCCAACCAAGCATAAACCCCTCTGTCAGTTATAATTAATAAGTCCTGCTGAACCGTAAAGAACAGCATTTAAACTAAAGGTGTAAAGATTCTGCTAGAATTTTAAGGAATCCTGGTCTGAAACTGTCGTATATTGCTCTGAATTTATATGGTCTATTTCTGTAGGCTAAAATGCTGGAGGCTGATAAAATGGCCATCAATATTCAATATCTACATTCCTTTTATTCCTTGGTTACATCTACCTAAAATCCTTCAGATAGTTCCAGATCAGGGATGTGAACTGTTGCCCATGTTCGGCGGTCTCACACATCCTTCTTGGCTTGGTTTGACATGTCGTCACTGTGTGATATCTTAGCTGATATCAGAAACAACTAGATATCCCAGCAGTTAACCGTTAATATCTAACCCATAATAGTTAGGTCACCAACTTTCCGTCCATATACCAAGGTACTATCTGCTGCTAATTTTACCTTGATAGTGGGACAGTTTACATGCGCAGTATTTTTCTTACAGTCACACATAATAGTAACCGTAGAACAGGAATCTAAGCCAAATCGTACAAACTTAGTATTGCTTATACTAGCTTCACTCCCGGTGTGTGGTGTAGTTACTGAACAAACCACGTCCAGTTGGTCATCCAAACCTGATCGTCGGCCATTTTGTCCGTCAGTATGAATTTCTAAGCTGTAGGCTCAGTATTGTTCATCTTCAAGAACAGGTTTGTAATCGTTCGCATCAAGCGCTGACAATTGTTGTTGATTGTTACTTGGCCTCGCAGCTTGCAGCCATTGACTTCAAGCTCGATTGGCCTGGGAGTTGCGATCATGTGGTCGTATTGCTTGCAGTCTAGCAGTAGAGGGGTACGGTTACTTTTCATGGAATGTCCACGTGTGAATTTATTGCTGACCGTTTTTTTTTAATAGACGTGGTTCATCCGTGCTGGATTTTAGGATGTTTGGAATTTGGTACGAGATTGATGGATTAAGGATCTCGTAAATTGTATGCAAAAAGCAATGCAATTTCGAGAGCATCATCACGGCTGGTTTTAAAAAATTCAGTTTGCCAAACGATGGAGTCAATAATGCTGTTGATAGTTACATTCTATACCAGGATTAAATTTGAGTTAAGCTGGAAAGCAGACAGAGAAGGAGACGAGAACATAGTCGCTTTTGCCGATGCCAGGAAGAGTGCTAAGATGTCCAAGACGCGCTGACATTCATGTATGAGAACAAGGACAAGAAGACTATGGTTTTTAGGGACATTACAAGTTGATAAAAATGATTGCCATGCATAGAAGAGAGGAAGCAATGCGATCGGTCGTCTGGGGGAATCGGTGCTTAGATTGAGCTCCCAGTTCATTTTTGGGAAATAAAAAATCTCCGAGAACAACAGTATGGTATTCTTTGTGGAGGGCACTGAAATCCTGAAACTACGGAACAAAATCGAGCTGACAGGCAAGTGTCATTTTGCCAGGAGTCGCAAACGTTACACAATGTTGTGTAGTTTGAAGATAGAACATCGCAGGTCATGACTTCCCAAAAACCAGATGAAACATCATTGCAAAAAAGGTAGTCTTTGACTTAAATAACAATTCCACCTCCATCACGCACAAGTCGATCTTGTCTGAAAATTGAGTATCCAGGGAGTGAAAATAAAAAACCAGGTTCAGTAGTACAGACAAAAGTTTAAGTGATACGCATAATGGTTATTATGAACACTTGCAACACTAGAAATTCATTGAGTTTGTTAAGCAAGTCGTTTGCATTTATGGAAAAAAAATAATAAAAATTCAACGAGTGAATCTTAATGCAAAGAGACGTCCTCGTCTTCAGGGTTGTCTGCATGTAGGGACAGGTTTTCAGGGTCTGACGAAAGGATGGTCGACTCATTGTCCATGTCTGGATGGTGAGTATTCCCCGTCATTGATTTAGCTTTGGTTTTGGAAATTACTGGCTGGACGTGTTCTTTCCACCAGAAGGGTTGTTAACATTGGCTTTCTTGTCTGGCTGGAGAGATTTTTTGTTGTCGATGTCACTCGGGATTTGTTGAGGATATGATTGAGGGGCTGCAGTTTTCCTTGTGCATATTGCTGGTGTTTGTCTCGCTGGAGAGTGAGCTCTTGAGATATCAGCAGCTGCAATGACTCTACGTGTTGATTTAGTTGCTGTGACTGCTGAAGTTGTTGTTGTTGTTGTGGCTTTGATTGCTGGGGTTGACGGTTTGATTATACTGGTTGAAATGACTGCAGTTGTTGGAGGGATATTGACCAATTCTTGGTTTTAATTGCTCTTCGATGAAAAGCATGACATGGATGCCATTCAGACTCTGGATTTAAGAGCAGTTGAAATTGTGCAGAATTAGTAGCATTGATATAAAAGGAAGAGTAAAATTCAAGAAACTTGACGTTTAGTTTCCTGCAGAGAAATTTCAGGTAAATGGAATTTTAAATAAACTGAGCAATGCAGGAAATTGTAGTGTCTGGCACAAATTTTGATACAAACACACAGCGAATCTCCAACTGATTTGGTTGCACAAGAGTGAAACATGTCGTTTGTTTGTTCCCGAATTTAGGTATTGGGTGGGAGTTGTCGGTTTGCAGATTTATTTTTTTGGTTGTGTTTGGAGCCGTTGATTCTTTGAAGGAACGAGCAACTGAAATAGTGCAGAATTAGTAGCATTGATATAAAAGGAAGAGTATAATTCAAGAAACTTGACGTTTAGTTTCCTGCAGAGAAATTTCAGGTAAATGGAATTTTAAATAAACTGAGCATGTCTGGCACAAATTTTGATACAAACACACAGCGAATCTCCAACAGATTTGGTTGTACAAGAGTGAAACCGGTGTTTTGTTTGTTCCCGAATTTAGGTATCGGGTGGGAGTTGTCGGTGAGCAGATTTATTTGTTGGTCGTGTTCGGAGCCGTTGATTGTTTCAAGGGACGAGAAGGAGGCACCCTCTATCGGGGATTGGTTGAAGATGGCAGTTTTTAGCACTAGTTGAAGCATATCTGGTCGATTTTCTCGTTGAACTTTCCTGTGAAATTCATACTAGCAACATAAACTGCTTTCGTTGGATTGTCAGATTTGTTTGAAATTTTTTCGGCTTGGTTAGGTCCTAAGCAATCCAAACGAAATTGCATTCAGTTGTTTGAACCGTAAATCTATGAGGGTCATCAACTAAACGACGTGGAGGGCTGCCTCAGGGCAAATTTGTGATGAGGACGTTGGCATGGAGGTTTGAGCAAATATTTGGGGAATGAAAACGTTGAAATCCAAGTCGAAGTTCATGGTTAAGATTATAAAGAAAAGTTTTCGAGTAATTCGTATCCTCAGGCACTGTCAGAGAGCAGTCAATCACGTTCCAAGAGGGAAGACTCTATTGGGCGAGGCGGGGGGCAATCGTCTAACTCGATAATTGGAAGAATGTATACAGTATAATGGAAAATCGTCTAACACGAAATTCGTATAATGGGAAATCGTCTAACACGAAATTCGTATAATATTCGTAAAATCTCCGAGAACAACAGTATGGTATGCTTTGTGGAGGGCACTGAAATCCTGAAACTACGGAACAAAATCTATCTGACAGGTAAGTGTTATTTTGCCAGGAGTCCCATGCACTCAAATGTTACGCAATGTGGTGTAGTTTGAAGAAAGAACATCACATGAAATTCGTATAATGGAAAATCGTCTAATGTCACTGCATTGCTCGCCGTGGCTGTACATATAACATCATAAACCGCAGCTATATTATTTCCAGTTAGACGTAAGTCAGTTACATTATTGTCCAGGCAGACGTTTATCCATTATTTTTTTTTGGGGCAGATATTAGACAATTATCCCATTAGACGATTTTCCAGTTTGACTTTCATCCGACGTTCCTTGGGCGGCATGTCGCAGAACCAAACCAAACTTGTATTTCTTTGGAGGAGGCTCTTGGCCAAACTTGTAGGTAGGCTGGTGCAACAAAACATAATACAGATCATGGCACAGCAAACATTAATATAAGGTTAGAGTCAGTTGTTTTGAAGTGAAAATTACAGTCCTTGCATGTTGAAGTAACAGAGGCCAGGCCGGTGCGAATGACGGGCATCCAACTTGTACTGTTTGCTCCCAGGCAAACTTAATTCTGAGCATTTTTGGCTACGCCATGACTGGAGTTTGCCCTATTTGAATTTCTACTTCATTCCTTCCATTATACAACTTTCTTCTGTTAAGGATGACATATGGCTTAAAATGAAACTGTTAAGCCGTAAAAAATATATATAGAGCAGCGTCATGTGACGTCATATTGGCTACGAGACACCATTTGGAGGTAATAGCTGCAAGGTGCACTAGATTAAAATGTACCGGAAAAACGGCACTTCTAGTCAAGATAGTGCTTTGGGAGCGGATTTCTTAGGCCTTAAAGAACGTTGTTTTCTCCAACAACAAAAATCTGGCGTATAGGCTTAAGAAATCCAGTCTAATAGCATTGGCTTCAATAAGACGATCTTCCTTTCTCCCTCCAGTGCTCCTTGCAGCTAACCCAGTTACTGGCTCAACCATAGAGTTATACACAATAATACTACGTCGTGTTACTGCCCTATACCAGATGACTTACCGCTCTTTCATATTCATTTAACATTTTTAAAATTTGGAGTTAAGTTTTATTCGGACTTAAATTACAATACGTCTATATTGCAAAGGTTTACGTAAGGTTTTGCTTTAGCGCGTCCTTCGTTACCATTGCAAACGTGCGTCTGAACCTGAAAATCCACGTGGACATTGGTTGATCTTATATATTGCTACCATAAAACCCCATCACCACCAGCCTGATGTTTGTGTTTTAGGGTCTTTGCTGTTCTTCCTCAGGCTCTTCCCTTCCTCCGTCCTGTAGTTGAATTGTAAGGTGTCCATTGCCACTCGGTCGAGTTCTTAGAAGACAAAATTGCTTCCATTATATGTCTTTCCGGCTTCTTCCTGTTTCATTCTCCGAGCTTGCTCTTTACCCCGCCTACGATGTCTGACTTTCACCACCCACTACCGGCGCTCGTAGTGCAACCTTTACTGATCTTTAGACGCAAGCCGGTTTTCTTCAGAGCTATTACGTACAATTTCATGCCCACGTAACTGCAGCATTAATGTTGCATTACCTTACAAAATGATAAGGTTCTCATAACATCGTCTTATAAGCCAAGATTGCCATACCTGATGTACGTATCGGTTTACCTAGCAACTGTGTAATGCATTTGTAGACGTTTGCTAGCCTTAAATCACAAGGGAGTTTTAGACATGTGCATTATATCAAATTATACAATAAACGGTTGCACAAGTTTGGCAAAAGATAGTCTGTCCACGAGTTTACGG
Organism: Lithobius niger; assembly: GCA_023313725.1. Classification (NCBI taxonomy): domain Eukaryota; kingdom Metazoa; phylum Arthropoda; class Chilopoda; order Lithobiomorpha; family Lithobiidae; genus Lithobius; species Lithobius niger. The sequence continues at coordinate 2,314 of JAHWFP010222468.1, read as the reverse complement.
TACTTATGAAGGTAAAATGAAAATGTTCAAATAAAAGTAATAAATAAATTTTAAAAAAAAAGCATTCAAATACCACGACTAACTGAGGTAGGCTACATACATAACTTAATACTATTATCCCAAATACATCTGCTAAGACAAAAATAGGATCTCTTTCGGATCAGCAACCAATATCTCTGAAGTTAGACCATGCCACCAAGCAGAAGTTTTAAAGCAAAGCTCACTGGCCAGAGTGGTCAGCGGCTACCAGCCAAGTGGATGCCAGATATAATTCAGCGACCGACTAATTTTAAAGAGTTAAGGCCATGCCGCACCGCACCTTTTTGTCCGTCATGTTCGTCGACCGATGCCTCAAATGCAGCCTGCGGGCACAACGCAGAGCCTCCGTTGCATTTCCGACTCGTTTCTAAAAATTTCATTTTCCTCCGGACCAGTTGACAGATGGTTGGCGTTGTCCGTCAGCCAATCAAAACGCTGAGCGCCACACGCGTCTTTCTCCTGACGGTTGAGGCAAAGATGGCGGCTGTACACACTACCATCGAAAACTATCGAAAATTGAAAAGAATAATTCTAAAAATAAGTACATAACTAGTAGCAATACAAGCAATCGCAAAAATTGTTTTTTTGTGTGTGTGTGTGTGTGCGGCAAGAATGACCCTAATTCAATGCGTACCTACAGTTTTTCATTCAGACGATTGCATTCCTTTTACTTGGGGGAGGTGGGAATAAAGAGATCAGCAAGCGTCCTTGGCGAACAGGTGTGGCAGCGTTCTCCGTTTTGCAGCGTTGCTTTGCCGTAGACGGAGCCGGACAACGGAAACGGTGACGTTGTGGTGTGTACGGGCCTTTAGTCTAAAAGCCGTCTGAACATGGGCAAAAAAAAAAAAGGTTTACCAAAAAAATATTTGGCTGATTTTATTCAATTAGTTTTGCAGTGGAAGCATTTTTTTAACGTTATTACGATGGCGTTTATCCCACCCAAATTATTTT
>JAHWFP010222467.1:47886-68008 GCA_023313725.1 Lithobius niger | reverse complement strand
GAGCGTTATGGCCAACCACACTGCCTGCTCGTGGCTGCAAAGCGACGTGGGATGGTGTAAGAAAGAGAGCGTTATGGCCAACCACACTGCCTGCTCGTGGCTGCAAAGCGAGGTGGGATGGTGTAAGAAAGAGAGCGTTATGGCCAACCACACTGCCTGCTCGTGGCTGCAAAGCGATGTGGGATGGTGTAAGAAAGAGAGCGTTATGGCCAACCACACTGCCTGCTCGTGGCTGCAAAGCGACGTGGGATGGCGTAAGAAAGAGAGCGTTATGGCCAACCACACTGGCTGCTCGTGGCTGCAAAGCCACGTGGGATGGTGTAAGAAAGACGTCAATGTTAGTCCATAAATGCAACACCAACCATACGATTTAACCAATTTTGACCATGTAGGTACGTAATAACGCGTCGCTTCGCATCGAATTTTTTTCTGTCTGGTTAGGGCTTTAAAATTCAACCAGCATGAAGGACAATCTGAGGGCGTGTTAGGTGAATTTAGAAAGATAAAATTCCATATCTCTTCATAGGCTACAAGTTATTACACACAGAACGTGATACGAAAATAACAAACTAAGTTAAACAATAAAGCCAGTTAAGAACTTTTTGGCATTATTCATTAATAGAAAATAAAAGATAGGAAAGTGTGCGCTGAAAGCATAAATCAACATAAAAATAGTAGCATCACGTCGGTGGTATGGCATTCCTGGTTTTGCAGTACATGTGACTGTTTTAATCAGGGCAGATTAGTTATAGCGACCCTCGAATTGAGTTCCAGCTTTACCTTCCTATAAAATATAGATGCCTCATTAAGAGGTGCATTACAGCAAACGCTGGCTGCATACGTTCTACTGTGTTAGATTTTGATAAATCTTAGTTGGTTTTGGTTTAGTGACAAAACGGGATTCGGGTATTAGAACCTAACTAGTGAGAACTGCTCGAATCGCCATTCAGCACCAGTAAATCAAACTATGTTAAGCAGAAAGAATTTTCTCTGCTATCATTGTAAAACTTTTCAATTTGACGTTTAGTCCGGCATGCAGAAGAATTCCAGTTTGGTAGTCAGAGACCTTCGGATGGAAAGCGACTACCTGCATGGTTGTCTGCATTCAAATTTCGTTTTTTTTTTTTTATTTATATTCACAAAAAATTTGAGAAACCCCCCCCCCCCCCTGAGTCCATATGATCAAGACACAAGAAATACTTCCCAAAAATTACGAACATTACTATTTTTTTGTTATTATTTATTTGTCAGTATGTTTTTTCCCCCATAACTTTTCATTAATTTTTTTACCTCTGTTTTTAGTCTTATGTACAGCCGAAACGGTTGAGAAGATTGTTGCAACGACTTTGTCTGTCCGTCGCGTCTTTCATCTTCAGAAGTAAAAGATAGAGATAAACGGTTTTCACCATTAAGTTCAGCGACCAACAAATTAGTTAAAAACACGGTAAATGAGAACATGGATGCTCCTTATAGCTAATAGGCTTTTCGACGTAACTCAATGAATAATAACATTTGATCGTCGCATTTAAACAAAAGGATTTCGTTAACGATGCACAGTAGCTTCATTTAAAGTACTTTCAACACTTTGTTGCATGGGCCTACTCTCGAACCAAATCTCCGTTAGCTGCTACTTACGAAATTAAAACGGCAGGTAAATAAAAATTAGGCCTAAAAACTGAAAGTTAAGCCTTAAATCAATTACCACGGCAAGGTCAAGTCTCCACTCCGTGTTGTATAATTGAATAAGCCTATATTCTCAAACCCAATTCCCTTTAGATGCTACTTACAAAATTAAAACAGCAGATACAAATTAGGCCTAAAAGTTAACAATTACGCCTAAAAGCAAAAATTAGGCCTAAAAGCTAACACATTTTTAACCGGTAATTGTGATGGTTACTACTTTTAAATTATATAATAGAGAGCACTGTTCAGTGCGCCTCAATATTTTCGAAACGGGCGAAAGTGTACAGAAGACCGGTTGCGACTAGGTAGTCGCTGCAGCCGCTTGTTTTCTATTACAGTTACTTTAAAGTTTTTTTTATTCCCTTTTTTTTAGCAATGAAGTTTTCTTAGAAAAAAATGCCATACGTACGCGAAGAATAAGAATTTTGTTTTCTATTTTATTTACTAACTTTCAGTTTATTAACAAACGTCAAAACATAGCAGTTCATAAATTAGAAAAAAAGTGCCCACAGCATTCGTAGAACACAGCATTTTACTTTTATGGCCAGCTGTGCTGTTGATAAATCATATTTTTTTAAAGCAATCAAGCTAACTTTTTGTTTTGTAGACATTAAAATAAAAATAAATCATTAAAGCTAAATTGTCAATTAAACAAGTACAAAAAAAAACTATTTTATCGTTGTAAAAAAAAAAAAATGAATTACTTTGGTTCCTAAAGAAAGAAATCACAAGGTAAAGGGTAAATGAAGCAAGCAGCCTCCATTACAGACTGGGCTTATGAGAATACACAATACACTAGTCTGAGAAAGAAAGAAAAGACAACTGTAGCCAGTACCTGCCCCGGTAGCGCAGTGGTTAGAGTGTCCGGCTAGTAAACGGGATGTCCTGGGTTCGAGTCCCAGTCGGGGCAGTTGTCTTCCTTTCTCAGACTAGTGTATTGTTTATCCTCACAAGCCCAGTCTTTAATGCAGACTGCTTGCTTCGTTTACACTGGTTCCTCTTATTTAATTATAGTACACATAAATCGATATGGTAATTTTGGCCTAAAGTTTTGAACGTTCTGAACAGTGTCCTTTGGATGCGTAACCGATATCGAATGTTGTATAAGCAGTTGCTCACCGGGAATATTTCCTGTACGCGTGAATATTTAGTCCAGCTAATTTTACTGTAATAATAGCATTGCTTCAAATATTTCATTACAGATTGACGAAGATGGCAATTTACTAGAAGATAAACTGTCTGACTTCTTTTTGAAAGATTTCCTCGGGAATGAAGAGGTGAGTATAGGGAAAAACGAGTGTAAGCAGATGTAATGATTAATACAATGTTAATCATTACGTGTAATTTTCTCCTATGAAAAACCCGATAACCTGAACACACTACAACAGTTGGTGGCAAGACGTAATTGTCTTTCTTGTTCGCTAGAAAGAAAATCGCTAGCAAGTGTGACTTTTGGGGAAGATTCTTACGCCGTTTCTAAAATTAACCAGTGACTAACTTTCCTAAAAAATGTTCCTCAAGAAAATTCAGCGTACAAACAATCCTGAAAACTGGCTCAGAATAGTCAGACCAAAGTACAAATGAGAGATAAAACAGAGCCAGGGAGAGAAGTTGGAGGTGGGCGAATGAGGAAGGAATAAACGGAAAAGAAAACTACATCGGCTCGATTAATAATAAATAAATAAATACAGACGCAAACCTATCTCCATTGGATTTAAAAGTTAGACTGCCTGAGGGGGAATTGTACCCTCTAAGGCCGAAGCCCTACCCCTATGCCATACAGACACGGCCAAAAGGAAACGACAATAGGCAGCATTTAACATGCACACATACACTTATAAGCAAATATTAGCCAGAGCCCACTGGAGGGACATTCGTTTACGTGCCTCGCACCAAGTTAACAGAAAGAAAGGGAATAAGAATAAATAGAACGGAAAGCCGCATCGGCTCGATAGTGATAAATAAATACAGATGCAAATCCATTTCCGTTGCCTTTTGAACTTAGATGTCAGAATGCCTGAGCGGGAATTGAACCTTCGAACGTTGACACGAAAGGCCAAAAAAGCCATAAAATAAAAGTCTTTGAGATGCCTCAGAGATTGAAATTCAGAGTGGAGAGTTAAGTGGGAACTGAACGTGGTTTGGGGAGGGTTGGGACAAATCATTGGATTTTGTGTCAAATTTAATTTACCTTATCCAGCGTAACTTGATTTCACACTGTTCATACAAATTATGCTTAATTTTCTTGAGGGGTCTATTATGCAAAACGAGAGTTGAAAGTTAGTTAACACTCACATAACAACAACAGGATAAGTGGGGAAGCCTCGAAAGATCCTCACCATGGTCTAGGTCCAAAGTTGTCGCCTTATAAGCAGGTTTCAATCCTTACCAAGTTTCATCTTTTTCAACAGTAAAGTTTAGGGGCACATTATTATCAAATTCTACCACATTACGCATTCCTAGTTGCCTTTCTGGCAGTTTCAATCGTCTGGCTTTAAACAAAAAAATTTACAGGAAAGTAAACTATACAGAATCGAACCCAGCTCCCAACCAAACTGCAAAAGCGATGACTGCTTGTGAAGTATTGGTTTTCGCAGGCCAATTTGTGAGAAGCTAACAAGTTTGTGAGAAGACAGCAGCAGATCGCCGCAAAGCGAATCACGCTAGCCATAAGTGAAAATACATTTTCACGTTTCGGTCAACAATTTTATTCGACGGTGCTGCGACTTAGAACGATTGGTGAAGGCGTATTTGCATTTTGAGTTATTTAACTTTCTTCAGAAGCTCGTATCGATGAGCTGGTTTTATTGGTCTCTCAAAATAAACTATGGGAAAACCACTGTCCAACAAACCTGTCACTAAATCTCCAATCGATACAAAAGACCGACGTGAATGACACTACTGGCACGAAAACATAGCTTCTACTGCAGGCAAAACAAAATTAGGCATCGAATTTCTGTTAATTTTCTGATCCTGTCGTAATTTAAACTACTTGAATTAAATTAAGAACAATGGAACCAACGATGTGAATAGCAGAAGGATGACATGCGTGACATCTTCTTCGAGTTGGTGGCTTCGAGATGGTGGCTTCAAGTTGGTGGCTTCGAGATGGTGGCTTCGAGATGGTGGCTTCGAGATGGTGGCTTCGAGATGGTGGCTTCGAGTTGGTGGCTTCGAGATGGTGGCTTCGAGATGGTGGCTTCGAGTTGGTGGCTTCGAGATGGTGGCTTCGAGATGGTGGCTTCGAGATGGTGGCTTCGAGTTGGTGGCTTCGAGATGGTGGTACGATTTTCGCTGTTTGGCTTGTATTCCTCTTGCCTATATATGTTTGATGTAATTTGAATTTTTTTCCTTACAGACAAAGGGAAAAATAAAGAAAGAGATGGAAAGTTGCCTAGAAAAATCCGTGGTAAATATCAAAGAGTAGGTTAATAATAAGTAAAAATATCACGAAACTCCACGGAGTTCATAAGTGCTGTACATGTCAAACCCTAAATAGTACCATTCTATGCATCTGAACATAAAAATAAAGATATGGGTAGTTTATTTTTTATATTCTTTTTGCTTAACAATTACACAATAAGCATTCAAAACATAATTTCACAAGAAGACTTTTCTCTTTGTTTAAAAAGCGTAGGAAAATGTTTACATAATATTAAGCAGACTTTCGGTTCGTTGTTTACAGAGTAGTGAGGAAATGGACAAAATTGAAGAATGCATGGACAACGCATTGATAAAGGTAAAGCTCTGCATACAGTAGCTACTTTAATATTTTTATTAAAAAAACTAAAAAGTTTTCCAGCATTATTCCCGCCGAATAATAAGGGTGCAAGAATTAATAAGGATGTAAGAATTTACATGGCCACAATCGAAAAAACTTCGTCATGAAACATCGAGATACTTAGTGAAAGTACTATTTTTTTAATGTTTTTTGTAAGTTTTTGAGTTGGTGTTTTGTGTTTGCGTATGTTTGTATATACGAGCGTATGTTTTCGTCGTTTGAAAACATTATTTTTAAAAAGCATCTCATTAAATTTTAATGCAAAAACTTCAACTAAATCTTTCCAAATAAAAGCTTAATAAGAATTCCGCTAAGTTTTCCCCGTTTGATAGGTAAGGAACAACACTTTACAAGCTGAAATCATTGTAAAGGGTTAATTTGAGATAATAGACACCATAATCTAACACCATAATTTGCTGTGAGCATCGACACCAGCAGTGAATATCAACAGCAATAGTGAACATCAACACCAGCAGTGAGCATCACCAGTAACAGCGAGCATCAGCAGCAACAGTGAGCGTCAGCAGTAGCATACGCGTAACTACGGCAAAGCCGTAACAACGCCACAAATAATATTGATTGATTGATTTTAGTGAGAGAAGCGGTCTGAAAACCATGCATTCACACCTACACTAAAATATACTACTTAATTGCTATGTTAACCTATGCAAAACATATACAAAAGTACAAAGTAACTACCCGACTAACACCATTCTATGTCAGGAGCCAAAGTAAACACTCAGGGAGAAGTACGCCACAGGAGTAAGCACTGAACGGAAACACAAAAGATCAGACAAAACGGCCAAAGGCCTTACAGAAACCGATAGCTTTCAGTACCGAGTGCCGGCTTGATTCCACACGTGGGGGAACCCCAAGAACCACGTGGTCGTCTTCCCAAGTGAGGACAAAACGCTGATGCACTATCCAGAGAGTGGTGAACCGTTTCTTCACCGATACCACGAGCACAGACCGGAGTGCAACACCAACCAAGACGGAACAAGTGGGCACGTAGCTAAACGTGACCAGTCCGCAGCCGAAAAAAGTAAACCGTCATCCCTACGAGAGAGGCGGTTCAAAGACCTTGATGACACTGTATATGGGTGCACCCGTAGAGGTGTACAACCAGTAGCTCCAGTGTAGTTCACCTCCCATTCAAAAACAGGAATAGTGACTTGGTGCAACCAACAGTGGAGGAAATTCTACTGATTTTCGTTCGGATGATGATAAAAGCAAGCCGCTTGGTCAGTCGTTAGTTACCAACGTAGATATCACCTTAAGATAAGGAGATCATGAAAATCGTGCTCCGTTTAAAGATGGCGGCCATTCAAAATGGCCGCTACCCCAAAATTCAAGATCTGTATGTATTCCATTTCAATGGGCAGGATCAAAGTGTACGATAAGCCGAATTGACGAGGGAAAAAAATGCAATCTTTCTTGTAACCGGTCCCATCTCTCGAATCCTGATGAATTTCTCAGTATATACTCCCAAAATGCACACAATGGATTACATAATTCGGTTTCCTTTATATAAATCCCAACCCGTTGCACAAGCAGACATAGGATCAGTTATAAAAAGTGAAGGTTGTTTAATTCCCCTTAAAATGACAAACAAAACTTTAAAATCCGTCCATTAGATAACCAGTTATGCAATTTAGAACTAATCACCCACGCTACTATACATACAGGCCCAACTCATTTCTTTGTTTCAGGTGTTGCTGAGCGGTTCACACCTCATATCAAGTATTAGTAGAGCATTTAAAGTATTGAATTGTTCACTTTCTGTGAAAAGCATGAAATTGGGTATGGATGCACATGAAGGGTTACTGGAAAAAAATGACTATGATAGCAAGTTCAAACACACAACTAATTCTTGGAGGGGGTGATTTACCCCCAAAAAACTGTTTTTGGCTGTAACTCCTTAAATTTCAACAAATCAAAAGCATAATGTGAAGCAAAAAACGTTCAGCACACAATTCTGGACAGAAAAGGTGATATAAATCTTTTATGTAAAGGCTACCCTTGAACCGCAAAATCGTATTTAAAGTATATCACCATTAAGTCGTGTGAATGCTCCTTTTTACAATTTCTTATTATAGTGATTTTCGTGTTCAAGATGCTCTTGCATCCCCTTTTAAGAGCCGAATTGGACATGCCTACGATATTTTGAAAAGTGGGGATCCGTTTTTTTCTTCAATCCTAACTGAATTGTTCAACTTAGGTAGGGGCCATTTTACGGCCATTTCAAGGCGAAGAGGTAATGGCATAGTGGCGAAAGCGTATGGTGATTTTCGAATTGAAGTACTCTTGCGAGCCCCTTAATTGCCATAAATGGACATGTCTACGATTTTCTAAAAGGTGTGGATCTATTCTTTCCATCAATCCTAACCGAATCTGTTAAACTAGATAGAGACCGTATAAAGCCCATTTAAAGGTGGACAGGTAATGACATAGGGGCGAAATCGAATAGTGATTTTCGAATTTAAAGTGCTCTTGAGAGCCCTCTAATATGCCTTAATGGATAAGCTATGGATTATCTGAAAGGTGGGGATTCATGCTTCCATCAATCCTAACCGAAAATGTAAAACTTAGGTAGGCACCGTATAAAGCCCATTTAAAGGTGGAGAGGTAATGGCGTAGTGGCGAAATCGAATAGTGATTTTCCAATTCAAAGTGCTCTCTCGAGCCGTGTAATACCCCGAAATGGACATGCTAAGGATTTGCTAAAAGGTGGGGACCTATTCTTTCCATCAATCTTAACTGAAATTGTCTGAGGCTGAAGAGGTAATGGCGTAATGGCGAAAGCGAATAGTGATTTTAGAATTCAAAGTGCTCTCTCGAGTCCCTTAATAGCTAAAAATAGACATGCTTATGATTTTCTGAAAGGTGGGGATGTATGCTTTCCATCAATCCTAACCGAAATTGTGTAACTTAGACAGAATTACAAATATGAGCATTACAATGCTAATTTTAAATTGAAAGTAGCTGTTACACCAATTACAGCCACACCCTTAAACAGACGTAGGATGATACATACCGAAGTTAAAAAATTTCGGTTAGGTTTGATGAAAAGAATAGACACTGCACTTTCAGAAAATCCTAAGCATGTCCAATTCGGGCTATTGGAGGGCTCGCAAGAGCACTTTGAACATGAAAACCACTATAACAACCAATTGAAAAAACGTGTTAGCGTGAATTAAGGGTGGAATACTTTAAATACGATTTTGGGGTTCAACGGTTGTTTTTACGTAAAAGATGTATATCACTTTTCTTGTTAGTGTTATGTGCTGGACTTTTTCACTTCACATTATGCTTTTTATTTGTTGATGGTTAAGGAGTTTAAATCACCCCCTCCAAAAATTAGTTGTATTTTGAACTTGCTGTCATAGCTATTTTTTTCCAGTAACCCTTCATGTGCATCTATACCCAATTTCATGCTTTTCACAGAAAGTGAACAATTCAACCCTCTAGCTGTCTACTAATACTTAATATGAGGTGTGAAGCGATCAGCAACTCCTGAAACAAAGAAATAAGTTGGGTCTGTACATGGATGCATGGATGGTTCGTTCTAAATTGCATCATTCGTTATGTAATGGGCCGTTTTTAAAGTTATATATATAATTTTAAGATTAATTAAATAACGTTCACTTTTTATAACCGATTCTATGTCTGATTGTGCAACGGGTTGGGAGTTATATAAAAAAAAACTGAATTATGTAATTGATTGTGCGCACTTAGGGAGCGTATACTGAGAAATTCATCACGATTCGAGTGACGGGACCTGCTTCAAGAAAGATTGCAATTTTTTCCCGTAATTTAGCTTGTTTTACACTTTGATCCAGCCCATAGAAACGGAAATACATACAAATATATTATTTTGGTGTGACGGCCATTTTGAATGGCCACCATCTTTAAACGGAGCACAATTTTCATGGTCTCCTTATCTTAAGTTGATATGTATGTTAGTAACTAAAAACTGACCAAGCGGCATGCTTTTATCATCATCCGAACGAAACTGCCCATTTTGGTTTACAATTTACTCCACTATAAGGCACAGAGCCACTTTTGGTCAGCCCATCCGTTAATGTGTTTCCAAACACCCCAGAATGAACCCTAACCCAAGCGATAGAGACAGTAGCACCAGCCTGACTAGGCGCAAAAAGTTTCCAACCTATTTAAATAAATAAATAAATTTGCTGCATATTTCCAACTGGTGTGGAAAGAACCACGTGGGCCGCTAACAACCAGCCAACATTAAAAGCTATAGGAGTTAATACACGGAATGGTGCCGAAGGACCCGTATTGAGGTTGGGAGGGGGGGGGGGGGCATTAGTGCAAGGGGTTGAATTTAAAAAAAACACTAAAATCTTTGCATAAATTTTGAAAGGTTACAGTTCCACAGGGAATGCTTAAAGATTTCAAGGTTTTGAGCACGCACAACCTGATCCGGGAGGCTGTTGCAGGGATTTATTACCCGGTTTGCAAAGAAAAACTTGCGACTAGTTTCTATTCGCGTCGCTTTTTAAAGAGTGGCCGCGAGTTCTTTCCCCTGATCGTACCTCAAAGAAAAAGGAATAGTCGAAATTCTGCAGCTAAATAAATTTCTGCAGCTAATAGTAGACGAGAAGCATCTTCACAATGGCACCAATAGTAGACAGGAAGCATAACAAAGGCAACACTAGTATCAATTGTTTTTCTTTAATCAAATAATGCCTAGGACTGAACTGAGCGGAGTTTGGAGGTCCGAAGGTAGGAGGCACAGCAGAGCTGGAGTATTGACTTGAGTGGCACAATATAATATCCCACGCAAACATAAGCGATGAAAGATAAAAGGAGGTAGTGATATGGAGGAGGGAACTTAATTCGGGGTTATTTACTGAGGTAAATAAACTTTATTCACCAAACGAACATAGAGGTGGAGAGGGATGGCGTAGGATACCGGTGGGGTAAATGCAATTTTTTTTCAAGTTAAATAAAGCCTATACCTGACCTGAGCTGAATTTAGAGGCCCAAGCTGAGGCTTAAAGCAAGGCACAGCAAAGCTAAGGGTGCAAAATATCCAATAAGAGAAAAGGTAAAAGGAGGAAGAGATATGGAGGAGGGAGCTCCTTTCAGGATTTTTTACTATAAATAAATAAACTTTATTCACCAAACGGTCGTAGAGCGAGAGAAAGGGAAGAGGGAAGGGTAGGGTACCGTTTGGGTAAGAACAATTTTTTTATTTTTTTCAATTAAAAAAACCTAGGCCTGATTAGGTCCGAGGGAGGATAAGGTATAGCATAGCTAGGAGGGTTGAATATTAGGGTGCATACTGCACAATACGTAATCCACACAAAAATAAGCAATAAAGGTAAATGGAGGAAGAAGTATGGAGCAGGGAACTTAGTTCGGACTTTTTATTATAGGTAAATAAACTTTTTTCACCAAAGGAACGCAGTGGGGAGAGAGGGGAAAGGGAGGGGGGAGCGTGCCAGTTGCGTGTTTTCAATTGCGGGGGGGGGGGGGTGGAGCATGAGACGAAAAGACTTGCTTGTGCTGCACGTCCAAGCTGTAATAATAATAACTAGCTGTACCCCCGGTTTAGCTAGACTTGAACTGGCATACCTGAGCCAAATACTGTAGTGGGCAGTATGGAATGACAAGGCTGCCCCCTGCTTCCTCCTCCGAACCCCCCTGCGGCCTACCCAGTTGTATGGTCTGATTTTCCCCATGCCCCCAAACCCCTTTCTCCCCCTTCCCCCATCCCTGCTCCCCCTCCATTTTAACCGCTGCGATTTGTCTTTTTTCAATGGAGGACGGTCCATTGCCCCTTTCTCTGTTCTGACACAAGCGCAATAAATCCAACAACGGTCGTGCATGCAGTGATTGTTACTGAACCAACTTTGAAATTCTTCAAGTGTGCTCTAAGAGGTAACATCAGCGTCTCTCCGATCTGCAGGTGTGGTACGGAGCCTGAGACAGTGGGGCACTTTCTTTTGGTGTGCCATCATTGGGCGGCCTTTCGGGGCCGGATTCTGGGAGACTGGGAGGGTGATTTGAGGGAAATTTTGGGCGCCTCCTCGCACAACGCCGGGACATTATCCACTCTGCGGCAAGTTGTTAGATTTTGTAAGCAGACGTGTAGGTTTGGCCGGACTCGGAAGTGACTCTGGGGAATTCTGGCGAGCACGGGGTAAATTCTGTAATTGTTAATACAACCAAGCTGTCTGTAACTGTACGTAACTGTATAACTGAATAGGTTAAGTTGTAGATTAAGTTTTAGCGTCGAGCGTATGACTTATGGTCTGTAGGCTCGTGTAGTGAATTAAAAGTAAAAAAAAAGTAAAAAAGAGGTAACATTATTAAAGCAATATTTCGATTGTTACTGATTGTTACAGGCCACACCCGTTTGTTTGACATTGTCGGTGGCTCGCCCTCTTTCATTGTAGTGTATAATTCATAATGATTAATTTGCTTGCCCAACCTAAGCGTATTAGTAAGGATCAACCTACGATCTCTGTGTTAAACTTTCAACTTTGAGAGCTTATAACTCCGCCAAAATTAAACAAATTTAAACCAAATTTTGAATCTAGCCTTGACTAGCCAAGGCCTGTCTGCAGTCCAAAAATTGTGAAATTCGGTCGAGCCAAACCCAAAATACAGAGAGGGGCCAAATAGACAACTTCTTGTTCTTGTTCTAGGGATGTACCTTTCGTCTGTCTCTCTACAGGTCAAACTATTTGTCCTATGAAGCTGGTTCTTAGCTCATTTTACAGGTATTGCTCTGTCGATGTGCCCTTTCCATAAGGCATTTACTAATTGGTCAAGTGGTTCAGGGGTTATGGAGCTCTAAACGACCAGATTGATTGTTTTACATTGTTTTAAACATTGTTATTATGCAACAATGCCAATTAGCAAACGCCGGCTGCAAAACTAAAGATTAAAGGATTTGTTTCTATTATTAACACCGGCGATAGCCAGTGTTAGTAAGAGTCATCCTAGGGTCTCTGTGTTAAACTCTCTATTTTCACCGTCAACTGCACTGTTTTACAGTTTAGCTGCAATGCTAAAAGTAACACGAATTAATAAACAAAAACGGAACGTTAAATGTTTAGAGTAAGGGTCTAAAAGTCAAAACCTAGAAGGAACACGGACAAGCTTTGACAGTCAGGGTCTAGGTGTAAAATTTTGTAAGAGGCTGGTAAGCCTTAGACCCTTACTACCCGGTGGTCAGAATTACATACATTTTGACGAAAAACTGGAAATCCTCCTAAAATGACCCATGTGATGATCCAGTGGTAGTATGGTATACGTTTGCTGCTTTGCTTTATGTTGAAAATTATTTTTCGATTTAGTAACATGGCAGGGTATTCGCAGCAGAGAGCATTACTGGTTATCCTCTACCGTAAATCTACGAAATTTAATTAAAATTTCTAAAGCATCAAAAGACAAAATGCCAAACTTCACAAGAAAATTATGTTCTTAAAGTTCCATAATAATATTCTAAGAACAAAGAAAACCTGCTACAACCGTTCATACACACGTTCTGTCCAATAGACTAAAACTAAGCTAACCAACGGGTAGTAAGGGTCTAATGCTTACCAGCCTCTTACAAAATTTTACACCTAGACCCTAACTGTCAAAGCTTGTCCGTGTTCCTTCTATGTTTTGAGGTTTAGACCCTTAATCTAAACATTTAACGTTCCATTTTTGTTTATTAATATATATATAGATGAATGTTTGTTTGTTTGTCACCGTAAAAAGTGACTTGAAAGCCACTCGCTCTAGTCCAAACTTAAAAGTAGTACATAAGCATCCTATAAAAACAAAGCAACTACGGTGTTCTGACCTTTTTAAAAAGGGAGTCAAGCTTTCCAAATTTAAAAACTTTTCACTAGTAAAATATAATCGATTAATATTCAATGAAAATTATAAAAAGAGATAAATTGGAAATTAGCCATATGCGAAAATTACACACTAGAAATAACGTAAGCCATCTTAATTCTCTTACACTTCATGTGTGTTGCAGGTCAAGTCCCTGTTGTCTCTTACAGACGACGGTGACTTGCACTAACATTTGCTCATCTTGATTCTACAGCTTGTACTGATACAAGTAACATACACACTACTTCACTTAGAATCCGTACTGAGTTGCTAGGAGACATTCTTCGTCCCAACACAGCAATACGAAAAAGGCGTAATCTTGCGTAAAAAAAAATCCCAAACCCTTCTTGCATCACCTTAATACCTTAGCTAGCTACAGCATTTAATCCAACTTCAAAACCAGTTCAGAAGAATGCAGTTGCGCCTCCCCTGCCAGTGATTAACCAAAATACGAATTTTATTATTGGTGATTCATGTACCCGTAAACTTCGGCTGCCGTTCAAACACTCTGTTACATGGACCTTTTCCAGGTCAAAGGTTGAGTCTATCACTGCAAGAATACCACACATTTTAAGACACGCCCAGGAAGAGCCAAGTGTGTCAGTAATTGTTGGTGGAAACAATGCGGTCTCGGATGCTCCAGAAATCATTGTTCATAAAATTCGAGATTTTACTAATGATGTTTTGGCAAACCATGCACCTGCTTGCATTTTGATTGTGGGTTTATTGCCTCAACACGGGTGAAAGACGTTTCCTTGTATTCCTGCTACACACCTGCTACATTGTAATCAATTGCTGAAAAAATGTTGTAACCGAAACAACTTCACATTTGTTAACATGTGGAATGATATTTTAACTAAGAATTGTCTTTGAATTGTCTTCCTAAAGATGGTGTTCACCTAACAATGGGGGGAGAGAGGCTCTTGATGGATACACCATACTACACTTTAATTTTTTTGGCAGTGCTTCTTATCCCAGCATTACTTCGGAAAACTAAACACAATTAATTGGACTGTCGCTTTTATACATCAAGCACCATGCCCCGATTGTGATATTGTTAATGTTGATACGGTGTCAGATGAGCCAACCTGTGCTACTTTGTTTAGTCCCCATTACTTAAGCTGTTGTCTTTTTAATGCTAGAAGTCTGAAACGTCAAATGGCCAAATTTCGCCACCTGCTTGCTGTGGTGGCCTACGACAGGTTCTGGTTGTTGAAACTTGGTTGGATGGCTCTGTTACTGATTCGGCGTTGGTACATAATTTTCCTTATCAGGTTTTCCGACGGGATCATGGCTCACTTGCGGGAGGCATTGCTGTTTTATTAAACAAGAAATATATCTTCAACTTAGTTACTACATCTGTTGATGTGGAGGCACTTAGTTTTGACCTGGGACCAGATCTCGCTAGAGTTACTTCAGGTTACATTCCAAAAAAATACTTTTGAAGTTCTCAAAAGCACGTGCGACTTCATTAAATCCGTTATGTTACAAAATCTACCAAACATTATTATGGGTGACTTCAGTATGTCTCGTATTGAGTTGAAAGATGCATGATGTAATGCTGTTCCTTAAAGTCACTTTTTTGATACAGTGACAAATTTGAGCCTTAAACAATTTGTTCTTGAGGCCTACTCGTGGTAATAATATTCTTGACCAGTTCTTGCCGATAATAACCGTCTTATTTATGACGTTGATGTTTTAAACCATACTGGTAACAGTGACCACAGTATCGTAAATTTCTCCATCGCTTGTGCTACCGCTTTTTCTCCACACACAAATAAAACGTTGTGTCAGTGAAAAAGGTTGTAACCTTTAAAGCTTTGCATAGCCTGAATGTTATTGACTGGTCTGCTGACCTCGATTGCAGCTATGCTATTAAAACTTTGTGGACCACTTTTCACAATCGTCGTGTTGAGACTGTTAGCCTTTGTACCTTTATTGAAAGTTTTTGACCTGATAAAGTGACCTACCCTAAGTCCATTCGGAAGTTGGTCAACAAAAAGAAAAAGGTGTTGAAGAAATACAAGAACTCACTGTACCATGCTACTGAACTGGCATATCAATTATGCAGTAAAAATGTAACGAGTGAAATTACTAAATTCGAAACCGCTTATGAACTTAAAGTCATTAATGAAGAACTTTTTCGGTTCTGTTCGTCACGTGAAACATAAAGCTGGTATGTATGCATGCTTGGGATATTTTCTTCGAAATTCTTCAGGAGGAAGTTGCTCAATGCAAATCTTTTTTAAAAAGAAAAAACAATCATAAACTAAAACTGCCTAGAAATTTGTCAAACTTGTGTAATCGTAAGCTAAAATTATGGCGAAACTATAAGAATTCGCCAACTGCAGATAAGCTTCACTGGTATAATACATGTCGCAGATTGTATGCTTCCACAGTCGCAGAATGGCATCGAACACATATGTCAAATGCGATCAGAGAGGGGACTCTTTCGGCCCTTTTTAGATTATATCGCGAAAAAACACGCCTCTCAAGAGAGTTTCCTCCACTTAAGCACGCTGGCGATTTTATCACCCAAAATAGCATGAAGGCAGAAATTTTAAACCAGCTGTTCGTTGCAAATGGACAGGTCGACGATGGCACCATAACGTCTCCCTCGGATTACATAACGACTACTGGCGATCACAGTCCGGAAGTGAGTTTTACCTTCTACTCTGTTAAGCGAACTCTTGATAAAATCAAACCAAGTCATGCCGTGGGCCCAGATGGGTACTCGGCATATTTCTACAGACAGTTAAGTAACGAAATCAGCTATCCATTGGGTACTATATTCACCCTTTCTTTCAATGAAGGCATTTTGCCTGCAATTTGGAAGACTGCCGTGGTAATTCCGATATTTAAGAAGGGAGACGCAGCTGAACCTGGGAACTACAGACCAATTGCTCTGACGGTCGTCCCATGTAAGATTATGGAGACCATTTTACGTGACTGTATGCTGACATTTGCTAAATCTATTGATCTAATCTGTGGTGATCAATTTGGATTTATGCCAGGCCGTTCAACCACCCTTCAACTCCTACTGTGTTTGGACAGGTGGACATCTGCCATGGACATCGGGGTGCCCACCGATGTTGTTTATTTTGACTTTTGTAAGGCTTTTGAGTCGGTAGTACACTCAAAGCTTTTGTTTAAACTTGGACAATCCGGCTTCGGCGGCAAACTTTTAAAGTGGATCAATGCATTTATCAGTGGCAGGACACGGAGAGTTTTGGTTGGAGATTCAACTTCAACGGAACAAAAAATTATTAGCGGAGTTCCACAGGGCTCAGTTCTGGGCCCACTCCTTTTTGTGATTTACTTAAATGATCTAACTGGAAATTGTGCAAATGTCAGCCAGTCGAAGTTCGCGGACGATCTGAAACTGGATTCCGCTATAATTAACACAGCTGATTGCAGACTTTTACCAGGTGAAATTGACTCGGTCAAAAATTGTGCTGCTACTTGGCAACTTCCTATTTCAACTTCTAAATGCTACTCATTGCATGTTGGACCAACTAATCTTAGTACAACCTATTTTTTGGATGGACAATCTCTTCCGGAGGTTGACGAGGTGAGAGACCTTGGTGTTTGGTTTTGTGCAGATTTGAAATTTAGTCTACACTGCACAAAAATTGCTGCAACAGCTTTCAAACGTATGGCCCTGTAGTTAATCGTTGTTTTTCCACTGGTAATCTTAAGCTTCGGGTGTGGGCATTCAGGGTGTTTGTGCGCCCAATTTTGGAGTATGCCAGCCCGGTTTGGTCTCCGTCACTACTACGGGACATCGACCGTATAGAGTCGGTCCAACGGAAGTTCACGAAGTCCCTGCCGGGCCTAAGAAATGTCCCATACATTGAGCGTCTTGGAATTGCTAATCTTGAATTACTCGAGCTGCGGCGACTGCGGATCGACCTTGTCTTGACCTTTAAAATAGTGCGTGGATTTCTGCCGTTGGCACTACCGTTCTTCGAGCTCAGTCATGTGAATTTCACAAGAGGTCACTCGTTCAAGCTCGCACCGTCGCCGGTACGCTTGAATTGTAGAATCTCGGTGCGAGTGCTAAAGGTATGGAACTCACTTCCGGAGTCGGTTGTTTCTTCAACTACTGTCCAGGGCTTTCACAGGCTTCTAACCGAAGTGAATCTGGAAAAATTCTTGCAGCGTCACCCACGGGAACTCTAAATTCTGGGTCTTGTCCCAACTTGTTCATTAGTTTTTCATTATTCCTACATTTTTAATGTTTGACAAATGGCCTATACGACCATGCTTAAAATTTTTTCACCTTTTACAAACCAAATTTTACTTTTCATCTTGCACTCTAACCCCTCCACCACGTTCTCTTGTTCACAATTCTAAAGTGATCTCTTTTAGGTTGGCTATCAGAGATCCGCCAGGGCCCTTGCCTTTCCTGTTGCTCCTGCAACGAAGTTTATATTTATTTATTTATTTATTTATGTCCCGCGATCCTCTTCAGTCTTCTAACGATAGGTGACTGAGTTTTAAGGCGGATTCCCACCGCCTTTTCCGTTTTCATTTTGGAATCGGAAAGGAAAAATTGTATGTCTACCTAAAACAACAAAACGGTTCCCACCGCGGAAAGCAAGCGTTAGTGGCCATCCAATCATACAACGCGATTACAAATCCAAGCCTGTCACGCGAGTAGCCAACCACAATGGAGCTTAGTAATATGCGTTGAGCACGCGAAACTAAACATGGCGGAGTCGCGGGAGCACTTCTCAGTTGACCACTTCACTGTATATATTCATCCAAATGCCCGTATGTAATTTAATAATTAGTATTTTTTGATTTACAGGTCTCAACCGCCAAACGTTTCGTGCCGTACTGTTGAGCGGCTCGAGCCATATTGTCTTAAATTTTGGTATTGTCGTATACTGTCGCATGTGTTTAGCCAAAGCCCCTGAATGAGGCTACTCTGGGGGATGGTCAACGTCACAATAGTTAGCACGAAGCCTCCGTCGCCGGGTGCGCACTTATTCAATGGCGATCTGGGCCGAGTTTCTGGCGGTAGCTAACAGACTACGTTCTGCCAGCCCATCTAGGCCACGAGCTATTTTTCTGTTAATCACATAATCGGTTTTTCTAAGCAGATGAGCAAGTTACCTCCTCGTGTTTCTCAACTAAAATATCAATCGCTTAACAGGGATCCATCTTTGTTGGGCTGGCGATCGACTGCATTAGTGTGTCACGTGGGAGCAACTGCGCGCTGTGACTGGCTTTCCGATAAGCTTTCGTTTTGTTTCGTTTCGGAAAAAGCTAACAAGGTTGGAGTCAACTTTCGGAACGGAAAGGAAAAAGGAAAGGTCTCGCGCATGCTCTGTTGAGTCGTTGCCGTAGCAACTGCCTAAACTTTTCCGATTCCGATTCGAAATCAAAACGGAAAAGGCGGTGGGAATCCAGCTTCATGGTAAGGCTGATCTATTGAATAAGCTTTTTCTCATCATTTCATTGTGGACGATCATGATAGCATACCTGCCATTCCAGGCTACCACTTCTTTTAGCACAGTCAAGTTCTCGACCCATACTACTGTTGCTGTTCTTTCGTCGTTAGAGACAGTCATGCTCTCTGTCCAGAAAGATTATCTGCTGCTTTTTATAAAGAATTATCACAAGAGCTAAGTTTGCCACTTACTAATATCTAGGAGAAATCCCTTAAATTGGGCAAACTTCCTTCTTTTTGGAAACACGCTATCGTTACTCCCATTCACAAAAAAAGGAAACGCAGCTGATCCATGAAATTACAGACCTATCTCTTTGAAATGTGTACCTTGCAAACTCTTGGCACCCATCATTCGCAACCAACGTTTGGAATACCTTAAGGAGAGTGAGCTTCTGGGTTTTTGGCTGGCAGGTTTTCGACGCTGCAACTCTTATGTTATCTTGACGACTGGACCATGGCATACCTACTGATGTTATTTTGATGGATTCACTAAATAGCGGGCAGATAAGGTGAAAAATCGTT
This sequence comes from Lithobius niger, assembly GCA_023313725.1. Classification (NCBI taxonomy): domain Eukaryota; kingdom Metazoa; phylum Arthropoda; class Chilopoda; order Lithobiomorpha; family Lithobiidae; genus Lithobius; species Lithobius niger. The sequence continues at coordinate 48,704 of JAHWFP010222467.1, read as the reverse complement.
CACTTTTCGAAACAAGCATGAAAGTTAGTACATATGCTCATTGAAACCCACTGTTTAAAAAAAAAGGCCATTAGCCACTAGAAAATCCAAGATGGCAGCCAAATACCAAGAAAAATGTTTCCCAGAAAATGTTTTCTGTATATATCTCCTTAAATATCAATTTTATCAAAAATCGCGTTCAGACTGAGGTTGTAGAAAATTAAATTATCTTTAAAAAATCATTCTACGAAATTTTCGGTATATGCTGCGGTTAAGGAGATGTACTGTGTTGAAGAAGGGACCACACGGCTGCCATCTTGAAAAAATGGCCGCTAGTGTAGTACTTTGTGTTTAACTCTTGGAGAAGTACAATTTACAAGTAGAAAACATCCGGTGAATATCTTTGTGTCATGTTCACTAACTAATGTGACAATGTATGCACCAATTACAGGTTAATTGCATAAATAAGTAACTGAAAGGATTATTTGGTTATTTTGCACATTCGTTACAAATACAATTCATACGATATAGTCTACCAGCCTAGCTCAAAAAGGGCTCTCGTTTACGAGATAGTATAACCCGCAAGCTAGAAAAATTCCGTTAAGTACAGGGTGTCAGGTACACCCCTAGAGATCGTCAATAGACTCATGAAGTGATGCAGCTTTCCTGTATAATGTTTTCATGATGGCGACCAAAAAAGTTTTTTGCTTCTAGCGCCTAAACCGTTCAACCAATCGAGAAGAAAACCGGAAACCATTAATGTGAAAATATATATCTTCATCATTCATCTACGCCTAATCACATCCATTTATCTGAATTAGAACCACTACTGAAGCAGT